>VMDR010005188.1:0-53414 GCA_007922815.1 Macrotus californicus | reverse complement strand
ATTTGATAGGAATTGTGTTCAATCTGCATGTCATTTTGGGCAGTATTGATATCTTAACATCTTAACAGTATTAAGTCTTTCTATCCATTAACTCAGGATGTTTTTATTTATTTAGATCTTTAAATTTCTTTCAGCAATGTTTTATAGTTTTCAGTTTTACAAGCTGGTTAAGCCTATTCCTAGATAATTGTTTTTTCAGTGCTATTAAAAGTGATTTCTGTTTTAAAACTTTGTTAATTTTTAAAACTTATTTATTAATTTATAGAAAGAGAGAGAGAAACATTGATTTGTTGTCCTACTCATTTATGCATTCATTGGTTGACTCCTATATGTGCCCCGACCAGGGATTGAACCTGCAACCTTGGCATACCGGGACGATGCTCCAACCAACTGAGCTACCTGGCCAGGGTGAAAGTGTGTTCTTAATTTCCAGTTCGGATTCATTGCCAATGAATAGAAGCAACTGATTTTTTTGTGTTGATCTTGTAACCTATAACTTTGCAAAATTCATTTATTAGCTCTAGTAGCTTTCCTGTGGATTCTTTGGGATTTTCTATATGTAGGATCATGTCATCTGTGAATGGAGATGGTATTACTTATTCCTTTCCAGTTTGGGCCTATACTTGACAATCTTGCATACTGTAAAACTTAGTGTTTCCATTTTTAATGGTCATTTTTTATTATTCTTAAAGTGATTTTGAAAACTGTTTAAGATTTAAATTGAGATAATTTGTATTGAAGAAAATATTTAAATATTAAGTTAAGGGTTTTTTTTCTTTTTTCCATAGATTTGGCTAGCCAATTGGCTGCTGGAAAATAATCCCAACAAACCTAAACTTTATCACCATCCACTTGCAGAAGAACCTCATTAAAATAAAGTCCTCCAAAGAACAAATCATGCACAATCTCATTGTAAAAGGCATGCTTCTACTGAAAAAATAAATAAGTAAATAAGTAAATAAATAAATAAAATTTAAAAACAAAATAAAAATCACTGCAATTTCTAAGGGCTTAAGTAACTACATGTGAAATAAATTATATCTTAAACATAATTTTTAAAAGAATAATTGTGGTTTTTGCAGCAGATAACACTATCTAAGGTAAAATATAGGTTTAGGTTAATATATTTTTTTAATCCTCACCTGAGGATATGTTCATTGATTTTAGAGAGAGAGGAAGGGAGGGAGAAAGAGAAACATTGATTGGTTGCCTCACATAACGCACCCCGACCAGGGATCAAACCCACAAACTAGGTATGTGCTCCGACCTGGAATCAAACCCATGACCTTTTGATGTACAGGACAATGCTTCAACCAACTGAGTCACCAGCCAGGGCTGATTTTTTTTTTCTAATAAGAAAATTGTATTTATTCAGAGGCATTTAGAATGTCAACAAACCAACTGCAATTTTTGGGGGGGATTACAAAGTGATATTCAATTAACAGAACAGCAATTAATTCATAGATGATGCATCAGAGACAAATGAAGGTGAAAAAATATCATCCTTATATATAGGTAACTAATTTGTCCTATGTACCAACAGGAACTTACTTTAAACTTCTATGCCAATTTACAACCCCTGTATGTAGTGTACCAGGCAAGGTTAGTGGCTATTGAAAATACCACCAGGACAGAGATAGCGAGCATTTAACACATTTGGTAGTATGTTAATTATACCAAAAAAATACTGTACAGTTTAAAAACAAGTCTTGCTTAGCCTTACATTTCATCTTTTTTTCTTCAGAAGGAGTGAGTTGTATACAGAGAGGTTAAATGCTTTATAGACCAAAAAAACGAGAACCAACTTATCATCATCTTCTTCCATCTCTTCATCTTCCTTCTTTTCCTCCTTTTTCTTGCTTTTTTTCCGCCTTGATGACTCCCTTTTTTGCTGCATAGCCTTATGGACGAATGTATTTTTCAAATTTTTCCTTCAGCTTAGCAGCCTGATGAACATGGTTGTCATCTGCAGCAGTGTTATTCCACATCTCTCCCAGCTTCTTTGCAGCATCACCAATGGATAAACTGGGATGTTCTTTGATACAGCTTCCTTTCTCTGGCAGACGTAGTCTTTCACCTCTCAGCACTGTTTGGAAAACTCCCACAAAGTGACTGAGGTATCTGGGTACTTTTTCTTGTGCTCCTCCCAGCATGTTTGCAAAAATAATGCATATGATGACATTCTGCTTCTCAGCTTCTTGGGATGTTCTTTGCCATGTTTAGTTTTTCTTCCTTCAGTGAGGCACAAAGTCACCCAGTGCCTGTTGGACTCTCACCTGCCCTGGTGTTGTCTCTATGCAGTCATGTACTGCAGTGGTTGTCAGTTTAGGGTATGATTTTCAACAATTATGTAACATTAAGTAATAGAAGGCTTATGTACAATGTTCCTATATTATTGCTTTTTTTAAGTTTGAGGAGTAAGAAAAGGAATTTTAGTTATGGCATTTTCCCAAGAATGTATCTTATATCTGCATGCACAGTTAATGCACAGTGCAGACTAGTTTAAAAAGTGTAAGTATATAAACAATTATTTGATATAATGAAAATAGGCAGAACCAGGTTATGATTTTAACCAATCATTTATATAACTATTTCCTCAACATTAATAAGAGCCCTCCAAAGGGTGACCAGTCAGTGACCCTAATTTGCCTAGGACTTTCCTGGTTGTATCACTGAAAGTCCTGCATTTTCTGGGAGCCACCTCAGTCCTGGGAAATATGGAATGATTGATCACTCTATCAAATAGATTAGTGTTTCCCAATTATGTTTTTGTGCTGAGGTACTAGTTTCTAAAATGTTACGAAATTATTTATTAAAGAAATTATAATTTACCTTAAAAAAAATCCAGGTTGTAATTGGCCTCATCTCTTCAAAAAGTCAATGTCATTATAAAACAAATAGAAACAGAGGAGGAACTGTTGTAAGATAAAAAAGAGATCAAAGAGGCTTCTGGTCAAGATGACAGCATAGTAAACATGATATTTACCTCTTCCTAAAACCACATCAAAATTACAACTCAACTACAGAACAACCATCATTCAGAACTACCTGAAATCTGGCTGAATGGAAGTCTTACAACTAGGGAATTCTAGAGGAAGCCACATCAAGACTGGTATTGAGAGAGGCTTATAAGCCAGGACAAGCGGAATAGGGAAATTGAAATAGTTAAACAGCCGAGCAGTTTATAGCCATCTAGCAAATCACAAAACCCTAGCTCCCCTAACAATGGACATTTAAGAGTAAATGATTTATACTTTTTGTAACCAGAGGGTAAACAGCTTAAGTTACCCTACTCAGGGAGATAGATAACAGAAATCCAATTAGTGCCATTTGTGCCAACCACACTCCAGGATGAATGAAGTCAAAGAGATAAATCTCATTTTGGTACACCAGCATAAAACTGATGAATATTCTATTGAGATCTTCCCCTAAGACCTCTCCTAAAAACTCTCAAGACAAAGGACCTAGCACACATTCTCCCTCTCAGCTGACCTTGGCTTGCACTTCTCAGGAGGCCCCAGAGCCAGCACACCTAGTGGACAGCTTTAGACCACATTGAAGAACCACCATCCAATCACCTCCACAAGTGACATTCTCAGGGGTGGACTGGGTGCTAGAGCCCTGTTGAAATAAAACCTGTACTGTAAGGGGGCCCCTGCGCAGCTGATCCTCCATAGTGGTTGGAGGTCAATGGTCAGTGGTCACAGCCAGTCCCTATAGCTGATCTGCCTGTGGGTAAATCCCTTCCAAATGATGTGCCAAGAGCACTCAAAGCTCAACTACAAGAGGAGGGTGTACACAGCTGACGTAAGGGGCACACCTCAAGTGCCCAGCTTGGGTAATATGGGAGGCTGTGCCACTGGACCCTATAGAACACCTACTACATTAGGCCTTACTAAGCCCAGGAGATGTAGCAGCTCTACCTAATACACAGATACAAACACAAGGAAACTGCCAAGTGAGGAAACGTGTCCAAAATGAAAGAACAGAACAAAACTCCAGAAAAAGAACTAAATAAAATGAAGACAAGCAAATAGATGCAGAGTTCAAAACACTGTTTTTAAGGATGCTCAATGAACTTAGAACTTCAGCATAAAAAATGATCAATCACAAATGAAGAATAATTTATAGGAAATCAGTAGAGTAGATGAAGCTGAGAGTCCAATCAGCAGTTTGGTTTGATATTTATTGTTTACTCTATTACAGTTGTTCCAGTTGTTTCTTTATAATATTATTAAAACCAATTGATGTCAGGGTATCAATTTAACTCAGAAAAAAAAATCAGCAATTTGGAATATAAGGAAGCAAAAACACCAAATCAGAACAGCAGAGAAAAAGAATCCCCCCAAAATGAGGATAGTGTAAGGAACTTCTAGGACAAATTCAGGCATACCAACATTTGCATCATGGGGTGCCAGAAGGAGAAGATAGAGACCAAGAAGTTGAAAATCTATTTGAAAATGTAACAACAGAAAACTTCCCTAACTTGATGAAAGAAATAGAGATATAAGTCCAGGATGTGCAGAGAGTTCCAAACAAGGTGAACCCAATGAGACCCACATGAAGACACATCATAGTTAAAATGCAAAAGGTGAAAGAAAGACAAAGAGAGAATCTTAAAAGTAGCAAGAAAAAGCAGTTAGTTACCTACAAGGGAACTCCCATAAGACTGTCAGTTGACTTCTCAACAGAAACTTTGCTGGCCAGAAGAGATTGGCAAGAAATATTCAAAGTGATGAAAAGGAAGGACCTACAACCAAGATTACTCTATCCAGCAAAGCTATTATTTAAAATCAATGGACAAAGAGCTTCCCAGACAAGAAAAAGCTAAAAGAGTTCACCACCCCCAAACCAGTATCATATGAACTATTAAAGGATCTTCTTTAGAAAGAAGAAAAAATTAAAAAATATGAACAACAAAATGGCAAAAATATATATCAACAAAAAATCTAAAAAAGTAAATGAACAAGTAGATTAGAAACAAACTCATAGATACAGAAAACATTTTGATGGTTGCCAGATGAAAGAAGAGTTGGGGGAATAGGTGAAAAAAATGAAGGGAATAGGTACAAGTTGGTTGTAGCAGAATAGTCATCATGGGGATGTAAAGTACAGCACAGGGAATATAGTCAATAATATTCTAATAATTATGTATGGTGTCAGAAGGGTGCAAGATTTATCAGGATGATCACTTAGTTATGTAATGTCTAATCACTGGGGCATACACTTGAAACTAATATGATAATGTACATCAACTGTAAATGAAAAATTTTTAATGATTTTAAAAAAAGATATTGAAGAGACATCTTAACCACATGCAATGATTAGATCTTAATGGAACTTGGTTTTTAAAAATCTATAAAAGATCTTTGAGGTGCAATTAAGGGAATTTAGATATAGACTAAATATTAGATGATATTATGGAATAATTACTAAATTTTGTAGGGTCAAAATGATATGACTATAAAAAGAGAATGTCATATTAATGTGGTATAGTCTGAAATATTTAGAGGTAAAGTTGTTGATATTTACAACTTACATTCAAATGTTTCAGCAAGAAAGAAAAATTTTTTTAAAATTTTATTTATTAATTTTAGTGAAACAGGAAGTAGGGAGGAGAGAGAAAAGAGACATAGATTTGTTGTTCCACTTAATTATGCATTCTTTGGTTGATTGTTGTATGTGCCCTGCCTGAGGATTGAACCTGCAACCTTGACATATCAGGATGATACTCTAACCAACTGAGCTACCTGGCCAGGGCTGGAGAAAGAAATACTTTTATAATGTATAGATAAAGCAAAGGTAGCAAATATTAACAATTGTTCAACCTAGGGTACTTGAGTACCCTACTCTTTTTTTTTTCAATTGATTGATTTTAGAGAGAGAGAGAAACATTGATTTGTTGTTCCACTTCTTTATGCATTTCTTGGTTGATTTTCCTATGTGCCCTGACCAGGGATTGAACCCACAACCTTGATGTATCTGGATGGTGCTCTAACCAACTGAGCTAAACAGCCAGGGCTCATTGTACTTTTCATTGAACTTTGCTGTACTTTAAAACTATTTATAAATGAAGTTGGGGAAAAGAATAAAGATTTGACTGTCATTACCATAATTACTGGTCAAATTTTCACATCATTGATAGGAGATATTCAGATATTGTAGAGCTCTTGATTTGATACAAACTGAAATATACAAATCATCTATGATGTGTTCTAGCCCAAAATAGATACCTTACAATTTTTAACCCTTTAGGCCAAACTTACAATTTAAATGAACATAGGAGATATAGTGACCACACCTGAGGGACACCATAAAGAAGCAACCTGAAAAATTCAGAAGATGGATGTTTTGCCAGACAGCTGCCCTGATCTTTTCAACAAATTTGTATCATGAGAAAAGGGACTGTTTTGGTTAAAAGATATTTAAGATATATAATCAGAATCAGTCTATGGCCATACCACCCTGAAAGCGCCTGATCGCTCGTCTGATCTTGAAAGCTAAGCAGAGTTAGGCTTGGTTAGTACTTGGATGGGAGAATCAATATTTGTTTCTATATTAGACCTTGAATTAGGCAGACAAGCTGCAAAGGATATTTTGAGACAACTGGGAAGATTTGAATTCAGATGAAATGAAAGTTTATTGCCTTGGAAGGTAAAGAGTGTTAAGTGAAAAAAGCATGTCACAAAGAATGTTTAGAGTGTGTTCTCACTTTGATAAAATACATGTAGTATGTACATGTGTGTAATAAGATGTAAAAGGATACCCACTCAATGTTATCATCTATAATCTCTGGGTGATAGCATTTATGTGTTTTTTTTTCTTATTTTTGCATTGCTGTATTTTAAATTTTTATATAGTGTTCATGGTAACTGCTTTTGTACTTTTTTTAAAAAAGAATTAAAAATAAACATCTTAACGGATGTACATTTTTAAAGTGCTGGCAACACTTTTTTATTAATAGATTATCTTTAAGCTATCTATAGACAAAATATTTAGCCAGTTTTCAGTGCTGGCATTTATCTGAATTTTTGGATATATTCCTCATGAGACTGACGTGCCTGCCTGCTGTATTTTGAAACACCTTTAACTTCAGTGTTGTGAAGACGAATTAAAATCTGTTTTTTTTTAACGTCCTTAGTTTCCACTTTAATAAACTAGGGGAAAAAAGAGAAAACTAAACAAACCTAAAGCAAGCACAAAGGAAGAAAGTAATAAAGACTAAAAATGAAAACAGATAAATACTGTCATGGAGAAAAATCAATGAAACCAAAAGCTAGAAAAGCTCTTTTTTTTCTTTTTACAGTTAAAAGTTTACTTAGAAAGTCACAGAGAGCCCTGGAAGAAGTGAGCCAAGTGGCCTATGTGGGCTCAGGAAACAAGTTACAGAGGCAAAATAAGGGCCATTGGAGCTTAGAAAAAAGAAAGGCAAAGAAGCCCTGGCCGGGTTGCTTGGTTGGAACATCGTCCTGTGTACCAAAAGGATGCAGGTTCGATCCCTGGTCTGGGCACATACCTAGGTTGTGGGTTTGATCCCTGGTCGGTGCCTGTACAGGAGGCAGCCAATTAATGTTTCTCTCTCGCATTGATGTTTCTCTCTCTCTCTCAAAAACAAAAACAAAAACAAAACAAACATATCCTTGAGTAAGGATTTAAAAACAAAAGTTGTATTTAAAAAAGGAAGGAAAGAAGGAAGGAAGGAAGGAAGGAAGGAAGGAAGGAAGGAAGGAAGGAAGGAAAGAAAGTAAAGAAAGAAAGAAAGGGAGGAAGGAAGGAAAGGAGGGAGTGAGGAAGGGAGGGAGGGAGGGAGGGAGGAAGGAAAAGAAAGGCAATGAAAACACTCCTGGGGGAAAAGGGAGTGTGGAGACACAGGCCTGCTTCAGAGAGAGAGCGCTCTGACCTATAAAATCTTATCCTCCCCAAAACCATGGTTAGCTACCAAGAAGCAGGTGGCAACGCCTTTGCAGTATGCATGTTAGGCCCGATCCTGTCAGAGAGTGCTTATCTTCTCCCTTCATACAGCAAAAAATCTTAAAGATAAATAATAGATTGCTATATTTTAAGCAATGGCCAAGAACATACAGGAAAAAAGCAAATAGCTTTTACAATGGAATTTCTGTGCAACAGCTTCAGGAGGTCATTTTTACCACAAGAGCCTCCTCTTGTGGAAAAAAGAGGCCCCACTGTATTATAGCAAAAAAATTCCATACTGGAAGTCATCTCTGCCACTTTTTTTTTATGGGGGGAAAAAGACTAATTCAAGATATATTTTGGAGATAGAAGAGACAAAGATACATGCAAGTGGAAAATAATATCATTAGCCACAGGATTATTTAATTTTGGACACATTTGAGGTCATTATTTCATGGTACAGAACTGGAAAGTGTGGCATAGGGTGAATAGGAAAATGAGAAGACTCCCTTCTTATTTACTTCCTAAGTAACTACCAAGGGCAGAAGACTGCTTTCTGACATAAGCTGTATAGCGTACACACATTTGTCATCATTAACTACTGGTGGTTTAATGCAGTTCTTTCACACTGGGTGTTGTATCCTAATCAATCCAGATATATCACTTCTTTTAGTTCCTTTCTCCAAGACTCAAAGAGCTTAAAGAAGAAAGCAAGCAAGCATGCGGCTCTCTTGTGACTTGAAACTAAGCAGAAGTTTAGATTTTTCTTCTTTCGAAGTTTAGATCTGGGGTGAAGCTCCCCCTCTTCCCAGGCCTCTTGCCAGCCTTCTTATACTTAGCCAAGGAATATGGAATATGTCTCACCTAAGCATACCTACCTCAGCTTCTGTATGGTTATGCTTGAAGAGTAGAGTTATGCTTGGAGAACCCCGGGCAATAGTTTATCTGCCCTGGTTTAAGGGTGCCACATATTAGCTTGATTTGAAAGTCATGGATACTTTTGAGAAGTACTTTCCTAGCTCAGAAATACTGCAGTTTCCCTTATGCAGCTAACTATAAGAACTATTAAGATTAACTTTGGTTTTTGACTCAGAGATGGCTCAACTCTTCTTTACTATTTCTGTGACTTTAGGTGCCTCCCTTGGGTTCTTTATTTTTGTTAGTCCCCTCATTAATAACATTCCTTATACTAGTTTGGACCTTTCATTTAAGATCCATAATTGCTCCCCCAAAGTTAATTAAATCTCAGAAACTCCCAGGCTTAGAAAGTTTACTAACTAAAGGTAGAGTCCAGTGATTTCTGGCAATTTCACAGAGAGACTGCAAGTGAGATAGCTTTCTCCCACCTCACCAAAGCACATGACCAAAAAAAAAGATCTTTGTAAAGTAGTCGTGTGTAGTTTTCCTGTTAAATTAGGGAGACCCTTTAATCCATTGGAAAGGGGAGATGACTAAGTAAAATGATGCTTGTCTACTTCTTTCCTGCTTCCAAGGTGACCCAGAAAGTACTCTCCCCCATCCTCTGCTGTGATTGATGCCTTTTGTTCCCAGACCAAATTGTTTTTTATAGCCCACCCCCTGCCAGCACTTTCCAAAGTGCCACTGCCATCAGCTCCAGAGGGAGCCCCTTCCTCAGGCTTCCTGGCCAGCAGCTGCACTGTGATGGCAGGGAGCACGGGATGGGGGAAGAAAGCAGCTTGCAGACAAATGGGCAGCTGATCAGACCAACAGCCCCATCACTAGAATACTTTTTTTTTAATCCTTTTTTTTTTACTTGCCTCATCTGCATTTCTTGGCTGAGGAAGGGGGAATGTGCTTTGGAAAATTAGGGCTTCATATGGTGTATCAAAGCAGCCTCAAACTCCCCACTTTTTTTTTTTAACTAATTCTGCTCATTCAGCCCAATATTGTCAAATCATTACAGATTTTACAGATATTAAAAGCACAATAAGGAAATATTATGAACAACTTTATGCCAATAAATATGACAAATTAGATGGAATAGACAAAGCCCTTGAAAGACAAACTACCAACAATAGGTCAACCTAAACTGCAATTTCTGGACCCTTCTTTAAAACTGTTGATCATCAGGGTGTGGATCTCTTTCAGTGCACTTTTTTTTTGGAGCATCTTTACTGAGCTTCAGTAGCATTCCCAAGTCTCCTACCAGGATCTGGGCACCAGTTTTCTAATTGTGGGTTGGAGAGAGTTAGGCTGTTTTATAAGAATAAGCATCTTAGGGGCTAATAAATCTTAATCAGGACTGTAAGATCCTGATCCTTTCTGGGTGGCCTTTATGTTGGGGCCAGAATGACAGCCTCTCTGGACTTTATCTAGTGTTTCTGGTCCTTGCTAATGTGAGAACATTTCAAGGAATCTTTAACATATATATGTGGTTTAGAGCCTTTTGCACCATAAAATGGTTAGACAAGGACCAATATAAAACAATCAGACTACAATGAGATTGAAGCTTTGGAAACAAGCACATCCTTTTCAGTGGTGCTTGTTTTTATAATGTGTCATTTAGCAAATGGACTGTGAAGAATTGGTCATGCCAAACTTCTAACCATCCAATGACTGGCTATATAGACTAAACATCCCAGTGAAAATTTTGACTTTAAAGCTTCATTCTTTCAAAGTTCAGTTAAAATGAAATACTGTATTTAATAGGACTCCCAAGTTCTAGTCCACTTTAATTTGTTTGCACCTTTTCAGAGATACAGGTTCAATATATAAATGACAAACTATTATGAATTCCTTCATGCCTCTCAGCGATGGTTTGAGAAAATGGTAATATTTGAAACCACTGTGATCTCTGTGGCGAGACACAATATACTAACTAAGCAAAAATGTAATATTGTCAGGATATTATCCCATTAAAATCCCATTGAAGTCACGTTGTTACAGCCCTCTTCCTGTGGCTAATGTGGTAGGCCCCAATCTGAACACACCATTGTATGTCAGAAGCCAAATCCTTTGTTTTACTTTCCGATAGGTCAGGGTGCCCCACCTGCCCTCCTCTCTCGGCTCCTCAGTAGTTACCTATCTCTGAAGCCATCTGAGCTGGCCTCTTCACTGGATTCTGTGCCCTTGTATCTTTTCATAATATAATACTTTTCTTTCTCTTTACAGTTCTAGTATTTTGCAAGTCTCTTCATCCTTTTCCCTGCCCTTTTCTTGATCATTTGCCTTTATCTTTTTTTCTAAGACCATTATATTTTTGTTTGCATTTATTAATTGTAAGCTATACTGATTCATTTTTTTAAAAAAATTAAGTGTAGTTAACCCTGGCCAGGTGGCTCAGTTGGTTGGAGCATTGTCTCTTGCACCAAAAGGTTGTGGGTTCAATCCCAGGTCATGGCACATACCTAGGTTGCAGGTTCAAACCCTGGGAGGGGGTGGTGTGTATAGAAGGCAACCAATCGATGTTTCTCTCTTTCTCCCTTCCCCTTCCTTTCTCTCTCTCTTGAAAAAAAAAAATCAATAAAACATTCTTAGGTAAGGATTCAAAAATAAAAATAAAAATAAGTATAGTTGACATATACAGTGTGGCAAAATTAGGTTTACAGTTGTTTGTATAGAAAATAATACAATAATTAATAAATAATAATATAAGAATAAACTCTGTGTTTTGCATACGAACAACTGTAAACCTACTTTTGCCCTACCCTGTACAATATTGTATTAGTTTCGAGTGAGTGTGGCATTCCTGACCTCCATAGAGGCTGCTATAACGATTTTGAAATTATGAAACACGTCACAGAGTGAAGAAGTTAAAAACAGTGTGCTAACATGCTTTCTTCCTATTCTGCTTGGCCAGGAGACTCAGTTGAGTGGACAATGCCCGTTTTGAAAACAGGTTTGCTACTTCCATTGGGTAGCTAGGTTTGAAATTAATTCTATTTTGTGACAATCAACAGATACTTATTGACTATCTAGTATATACCTAATATGCTGAAAAAAATATTTTGTATTTGTTAGCCTGGCATTCAGGGTTCCCACAGACTGGCCTGTGCTTACCTTTCCAACCTTTTCTCCCCAGAGCCTGCCTTTAAGGACACTGCTGTAGCTAGAGTGGTCTGTTTGCTCCCCTTGCTCATTTCTACCTCTGTACACTTGCTAAAGTCATTTTCTTTCCTTACTTCTCCCCCACATCACAAATGCTGGCAGCCTTTCCTACTCTTTTTTTTTTTTTTTTTTTTTTTAGAGAGAGAGGGGAAGGGAGGGAGAAAGAGAGGGAGGGAAACATCAATGTGTTCCCCCTACTGGGGACCTGTCCTGCAACCCAGGCATGTGCCCTGACTGGGAATTGAACCGGCAATCCTTTGGTTCACAGGCCGGTACTCAATCCACTGAGCCACACCAGCCAGAGGAGCCTTTCTTACTCTTTTATGCTATCACTAACCTAGAAGATAATACCTGTAATTTTGTTCTAATACATTCTTATCTCTTGTGCCTATGAACTCATGGTTAATTTCTGACTTCTTTGGTGCTTAATAATAACTTCTTTGACATAATATAGTGGACAACATGGTGAAATGGCCTTTGGAAACAGCAAAGCAGTTTTGTATCACAACTCTGTGACTTCCTAGCTCTGTGACCATTGGAAGTGTTGCTTTCTCTCACTCGTTCTTTTTCCTCCTCTGTAAGCTGGGATAACTAGTGATAGGGCCGACCTCACAGGGTTGTTGGGAGGGCTAAGTGTGATGATGTATGCAAAAGTACCTGACAGTGCCTGGTGGCAGAGAGTATGCACTCAGTCAGTGTTGCTATTATTGTTTACCTCATGTATTTTTAACGTATTTGCACATGGATTATGTTCCCATTGTTAGTAGAAGTCTTACTGTCCGCTGTTCCTATTATGTGCCAAGCACATGTTAGGCACTTTCACCTACATTATCTTACTCAATTCCCAAACAATCTTGATGTTAAAGTGGTTTGTTGTAGAGGCCATAACTAGGAATTATCAGGGCCAGAGTTTTGAACTAATTGTACTTGTTTCTAAAGCCTTTCCATTACATCATGGTGCTATTTCACAGATATGGGAAACTTCTCATTTTCCTCATAGGGCTAAGTGTTGGGTATAAATCAAGCTTATTTACTTCATGGATTTATTGTGTATAAATCAAGGGAGTGAAACTTGGAGCTTTACTTGGTTTGTGCTCTTGCTTTTTCGTGGCTGATAACCACAGGTTCTCATCCTTCACCACTAGAAAGCACCACCAAATCCCCTTCCTTTATATTACTAGAGGTATTAATGCCTTTATTTACACTTAACTACTACTTGCTCTTGCTCATCTGCTTAAAAAAAAACCAACTTGGCCATTTAATTTTAAACCATCTAATTCAACCCCTTTGTTTATACTTTAAGCAAATGAGGCTCAGGGTAGCTGAGACACGCCCAAGGACACACAGGAAGCTGACAGCTGATGGTCCAGGTTCCTGGCTCACATCCAGAGCCACCCCTCATTACATCTGGGAGCCCCTGGAGAAGCAGTACTTGAAGGCATTGTTGTCATAAGCAGCTGAGAACCTCAAACTGCAGTCTTATTTGTGGGGTTAATGTAATAGGAAACCTTTTTTAAAGATAACATACAAATAAGCTTCCTTCAGTACAAAGTTCAAATTAGTGAAACCTAATCATAAGACTATATGTACATGAGGAACATCTGACTGTTGCTGGTTTACAGGCTATAAATTTCTAGAAACCAAAAGTATTCTAATTTATTCTGTATGTCAATTGGCACAGGACATATTTGAAAGCCAGAACTGTCAAGAGAGAGAAATTTAGAGGCTCAGAATAGAATTTTAAAATTTGTGAATATCTAAAGCAATCTAATCCATTCCCCTTCTTTTTATAATAAGGAGATTGAAGCTCAGGAAGTAATTGCCTGGCATTTTAGCAAAATTTGTAACAAAATCAGCATTACTTTCCCCACAAAACTGAATTGCCTTCCTATATTACCTGAAAATCAAAGTGGGTTGACTGTCACAGAAGATTGCAGGAATAAATCCTTTGGGGAAAATACAAGACAACATTTAGGGAACTAAAATTAAATATTACTTTAATTTCTCTTGGAACATGAACCCCATTATTATTCAGGCAAATTTATTGCATGTGCAGATTTTCTTGGCTCTTTGATCATCCTTATGCGTTACTGGTAGAACTGTTTTTTCATCAGAAACATAATAATTCAGAAAGAGAGAAAATGAAATTTTCTTAGCTAATGGAAACTTTGAAAACTCCAGATTTTGATCTATTCTAAAATACCCTCAGTTCTTTTAATAACTTCTAGACATGTAGAGGAATCAGAATGGACTTGGATCATCCTCTAATTATTTTCTAATGTCTTAGTCATTGAGGCAACAAAAATGCCTGGCTATTCAGTAGAATTTTAACAATATTTTCATCTTCACTGTTTTCCTTAGATTGTAGGTTGTGCCCAGGAATTAAGAAATTTTGTATATATTTTTTAAAGGTAGACCATGTTCTTTTTTTTTTTTAAGTTGATTTTAGCAAGGGGAGAGAGAGAGAGAGAAGACATCTTGGTTTGTAGTTTCATTTATCTATGCATTCATTGGTTGATTCTTGTTTGTGCCCTGACTAGGCGATCTAACTCACAACCTTGGGGTATCAGGAGCTGATGCTCCAACCAACTGAGCCACCTGGCCAAGGCTGAATTACTGTTATTTTTTAAAGAAAATTTATTCTTTCCAGTTTGCATTTCTATAGATTCTAGCCAGATTTTTCTATCACGCCTTACTACTGGGTCTGAAGAAATGAGGCTGAGAAGGAAGATTATATGACACAATGGGGCAATGCATCCATACCCTCAGCCCAGCCCAGTGCTTCACACCCTGGAAACAATTTAGAGTCAACCTCAGGACACTGGGGAGTGTGGGAAGCTCATGAGGAGTGAGATGGTGCCAGGCCTGAAAGATCTTATGAAGCTCCCTGCCAAGCTGGCCTGGGATTAACCCCATCAGTTCCCAGCCAGAGCTGTCCCAGCTGTCTTGCTCTCCTGTTAATCTATGGAGTTGACCAACTGAGTTTGACCGTGACTGTCTTTGTTTTGCAAAACAAAATTGGTAAGGTAGGCCTCATGCTGACTGACTGAATGGTGTCATCAACCCAATTAATTCAGGGGATGCCACAAAAGCAAGGAAATGAAACTTCAATTTCCTCCTCATGTTAAATGATAGCTTATCATATGGATTATGACTCTTATGCAGCCCAGAGCGAAGTATTTTATTGCTTTTTTTTGTGAACACCAATAAACCACTCAGTTCTTCCATGTTTTCCTCTGACACCCATTCCCACCCTACCCCGATTAAGGCTCATTGGAAAGGGCAGTTCTCTTATTGTCAATGGTCAGAGAACCAAAGCCTTCGTTTTTTTGTTTTTTTAAAGATTTTTATTTATTTATTTTTAGACAGAGGGGAAGGGAGGGAGAAAGAGAAGTAGAGAAACATCAATGTGTGGTTGCCTCTCACTTGGCCCCCACTGGGGACCTGGCCTTCAACCCAGGTATGGGCCCTGACTGGGAATCGAACTGCAGACCCTCTGGTTCTCAGCCCATGCTCAATCCACTGAGCTACACCAGCCAGGGCTCAAAGCCTTCGTTTTTACCACACCAATCTGTCATGGTTTTACATTTATTCTAGGAAGCACAAGATTTGTTTTAAGACAAAATAGAAACAAACAAACAGGAGTATGTGTGGAGGGAAGCC
Organism: Macrotus californicus; assembly: GCA_007922815.1. Taxonomy (NCBI): domain Eukaryota; kingdom Metazoa; phylum Chordata; class Mammalia; order Chiroptera; family Phyllostomidae; genus Macrotus; species Macrotus californicus. The sequence goes on along the minus strand of VMDR010005188.1, from coordinate 37,772 downwards.
ATTCTGGCTTCAGAGCTCCTCTTACTACTTACTTTGCTTCAATTCTGGGCCAGACAGACACTGACTGCTTTGATCCCTGTGTTCCCACGGCCCCTATATACACCTCCATTAGGGTGTTTATCACACCGCATCATTATGGGCACAGGTGTGCTTCCTTCTTGATTGGGAGGGACTATGTTCCTTCATCTTTGTGTCCCCAGCAGGCACCTAGCATAGTCCCTGACCCATAGAAGGCATTCATTGAATGAAGAGAGTGATGGAGGCCCCCCACAAAGGTTAGCTCATCTGTTTCCCTAGCTGCCAGAAGTCTGTACCTGCCTATTCCCAGAATAAAAATGAGGTTCAGTTGCTCAGCTTCCTCTTTGGGCACTTGTGGATATTAATGAGAAAGATGTAGTATTTCTTAGGACTTGGACCTGTGCCCTCTCCCCTTTACTTTCTACTCTTAGGAAATTTAATTTACTCTCATGGCTTCAGAAACTATCTGTATATTGATGACTCCTAAATTTTCATCTCCATCTCAGATTTCTTCTCTAATTTGTTATCTAGCTTTCCCAGACTTAATAGCCAGGTAAGTGCCTGCTTAATATCTCCATTTGCATGTTTCAGAAAAATTTCAAAGTTAACATGCTTAAAATGGATCTCTTGATTCCCCTTTTCCCATTAGCCCCACTCTGGTTCTCTCTCTTATTGCCTATGTCTATAAATGGCACCACCTACCACTCAGTCACTAAAGCTAGAAAACTGGAAAGCATCTTAGATTACCCACCACATTCAATCCATCAACAAATTTTATTGGTTCCACCTCTTTTATGTATACTGTTCATCTTCCCTCATCTCTCCATTCACTGTCTCTACCTTAGTCCAGGCCACCATCTGCTCTTTTTATTTTTTTAAGATTTTATTTATTTATTTGTAGAGAGAGGGGACAGGAGGGAGAGAAAGAGAGGGAGAGAAACATCAGTGTGTTGTTGCCTCTCAAGTGTCCCCTACCGGGGACCTGGCCTGCAACCCAGGCGTGTGCCCTGACTGGGAATCAAACCAGCAACCCTTTGGTTTGCAGGCCTGCACTCAATCCCCTGAACCACACCAGCCAGGGCTGCTTAAAATCTTTTAATTGCTTCTCATTTCTCTGCATCAAAATTCTGACATTTGACTGTAACCTACTGAATCTTGCATGATCTGGCCTCTGCTTACTTTTCTAAGCTCCTCTCATGCCACCACATGCAAACCATGCTCCAGTGACATCAAACTTGGATCATGTCCTGGGATTTTCCAAGCTGTTTTCTGCTTTGGGCCTTATTGCTCATTAATCCTTCTCTCTGGAATATGCTGTCCTGCAGCTCTTATAATTGGTTCCTGTTCATCCTTTGGGTATCAGCTTTTAAATGTCAGCTTACAGGCAGCCTTCTCTGACTACTTTTTCTAAAGATGTTGCTGCCTTATTGTAAGAACCGCACTGATTTTGTCATGACATTTATCTAAGTCTGTAATAATTTTTTTTTTTTTTAGTCCATTGTATATGTCCTTCATGAGGGCAGAGACCTTGTCTACGTCAAGAACTTCCTGCCCCAGCTGGTGTTGCTCAGTGGATTGAGTGTGGGCCTGTGAAACAAAGGGGTCATCAGTTTGATTCCCAGTCAGGGCACGTGCCTGGGTTACGGCCAGGTCCCTGGTGGGGGGTGCATGTGAGACAACCACACATTGATGTTTCTCTCCCTCTTTCCCTCCCTTCCCCTCTCTCTAGAAATAAATAAAATCTTAAAAAAATAAAGAACTTCCTCACCCATTGCATTAGTGCTCTGTGCCTATATAGGCCTATGCCTACTTATTGAGTAGATTCTCAATACATATTTATTAAATGAATGGATAGATGAAGTGGGCTATAAATAGGGGACCATATAATTATTATCAAGTTTTCAGAGCGGAAGGAGGCACAATTACAATTATACTTGGGATAACAGGCATAGACCATGAAGTAACAGAAGAAGCACTGGGTTTCCAGAAATATCAGAAACCAAGGTGACTCTGACTTTGTGCCCTACAACATTTTTATTCAGGTGATGCAAAGTTAAGATGAATACCAAGGAAGAGAAGAAGGTGTACATGCAGTGAAGAGTAGTGTAGTAGGGGGAATGGGCTGACCTTTTCCCTTGCCTTGAGCTTAAATGGTAGTGGTGTGTTTGGGAACCTCATATGTTCTTATTCTCCTCCTTCTCCTCCCCCCTCCTTCTTTTCCTTTCTCCCTCTCTCTTTCTCTCTCATTTTTAAATATAGCACATCCAAGCTCTTCTCCATCAGGTACCTCTCTGAGTTACTGCCCAGCTGGTTGGTCCTAAGAGTAGTATAGAGCCCCCCAAAGCAGAGGATCTAGGGGTTGCTTGAACTTGGAATTAGGAGACCTGAGATCTATCCTCAACTTAACCTTTAAGTAGCCAAATGACATTGGGCAAATTGTTTTCCCTCTTCTGAAAGGTGAGAAGACTGTAGGGGATGATTTCTAAGATCTCCTCCTCTAATATGTCATAACACCTTTGAGCAAGATTGTTTAATGTCAGGAGAGCACTAATCACCCACGACATGCAGAGTGTCAGAGTGTCGTAAGAGGCTTGCAGAGGCACTGAGAGGGGTGATGTGACCTTCCTTCCGAGAAGGAGATCTGTCAGCCCTATTGTTGAGATATAGAAAAATATATAATGCCTAGATATCAAAGGCAGTGATATTTGGATTCTATCAGACAAAAGGCAGGCAATATCAAGGAGCCGATAAACCTCAAGGAGGAAGTATTTGGGGTTGGAGAGGCAGTAAGTAGGGCGAAAGTATTTCAGAGAAGAAAATGGTCTCAACTGGGATACAAATGTTGCATAGGAGCAATATATGCAAGGAATTGTCATAACCTGGCCTGTCTGGAACTGAGGAAGCCAGAGATAAAATTGGAAAAGGAAGTTAGGAGCAGTTATCTCTGGGAAGGATAGTGGGCTGGGGGAAGAAGGAGTGAAGATGATTATTTACTTTTTGGCCTATTTACTTCTAAATCATTTTAATTTTATGAGAATATATTCATAGAACAAAATTTTTTAATGTTACAGTAGGATAGTGTCAAGTTTAGGAGACTAAAAATGTCTGGCCAGCCCTGGCTGGTTATGGCTCAGTGGATTGAGTGCCAGCCAGCAAACCAGAGGGTCATCAGTTCCATTCCCAGTCAGGGCTCACGCCTAGGTTGAGGGCCAGGTCCCCAGTAGGGGGGCACATGAGAGGCAACCGCACACTGATGTTTCTCTCCCTCTTTCTCCCTCCCTTCATCTCTCTCTAAACATAAATAAATAAAACCTTTTATTAAAAAAAGACAATATAATTTCAAAAATGGCCAAAGAATTAGGATTTTATTTTCTAGGACATTGCAATTTTTAATTAATTAATTAATGTTTAGAGAGGGGAAGAGAAGGAGAAAGAAAAGAGAAACCTCAGTGTGTGGTTGCCTCTCAAATGCCCTCTACTGGGGACCTGGCCTGCAACCCAGGCACGTGCCCTCACTAGGAATCTAGGAATAGCAATTTCCCTTTGGTTTGCAGGCCAGTGCTCAATCCACTGAGCCACATCAGCAGGACACAATTTAAAAAAAAATTAAAATATATTTTTTAAGGTTTTTATTTATTTATTTTTAAAGAGAGGGGAAAGGAAGGAAAAAGAGAAGGAAAGAAACATCGATGTGTGGTTGCTTCTTGTGTGCCCCCTACTGGGGACCTGGCCTGCAACCCAGGCCTGTGCCCTGACCGGGAATTGAAGGAGCAACACTCTGATTCTCAGGCTGTTACTCAGTCCACTGAGCCACACCAGTCAAGGCACAATTTTTTTTTCAAATCAAGTCATGATGAATTAGATTGTGGTTTGTTAGATAAATATGGTAACACTGTGTTGGGTGGAGAGTAGAGAAGCAAAATACCAGTTATTGAGTTTGTTTGACAATCAGGTACAAGGTACAATGAACAGTCCAGTGTGGAGGCAAAGGTAATGGAGAGGAGGGGATGGGTTAGGAGGACAAACCAAAGAAAGATGGTGAAATGTTCAGCAGAGGGAGACCTCAGGGATGATCCAGAAGTAAACCTCAGGCACTGAAAATGTCATTGACCACTGATGGAAATAGAGAAGTCATACGAGAAAATCAATTCTGTCACTCTAGAAATGGCCCATGAAATAGTAGAGTGGTGGTGCTTAGCGCTTGCACAGAAATGGGGATTTAGGAGTCATCAGCAGAGAAATAAAACTGGAATTTTAACTTTAATGTTGTTAAAAAAGTTATTGATTTGAGAGAAAGAGAGAGACATCAATTTTGTCCCACTTATTTATGCATTTATTGTCTGATCCTTGTTTGTGCCCTAACCAGGGATTGAACCTGCAACCTTGGGGTACTGGGACGATGCTCCAATCAGCTGAGCCACCTGGCCAGGGTAAAACTGGAACTTTAGAGTATGTAACTTCTCCACAGATGAGAGCAGAGAAAGAAGTGTGTCCTGATTGTCAAGTGCATATTCTTGGTACCCACACCACCTCAAGTCCCTAGCACAGGAGGTCTGTGGTGACTGAGGTCCCAGCTGATGGATCTGAGAATCAAGACTACTTGGCTGAAATAGAGGGGGTTAGAAATGAACTTCGACAAGGGAAAAATACAAGAGGAATCTGATAGGGCCATCAGAGTTCTGTGACAGCGAAGAATAAGTAGATTCTTCAGATAATTGATAACAAAGAGGTGATGGCAGTTGAGGCTTGAGAAGGGTTCACACCCCACAAACTCCTCCTAGAAACCCAAAGAGTGTGAGAGAGAACTAGTGGAAACTGGAGTAATTAGGGTTTCTTAGCTTGGAGAAAAGAAGTTGTTCGAAGGCCTGAATCCATGAGAGGTCCTAGAAGATTTAGTAGGCTTCAAATATAGCAGCACTGACTCAGGTTAGACATGCAGCAAATGGCCTAATAGGCACTCCCAGGTGGGGAAGGACTGGCTTCCTTCTCTTAATGGTATTTCAGAACACTGTACAATGTACTTCTTCTCTTCCTTCAGCTTTGAATTGAGATCTCTCCTGTTAAGAGGCAGGTGGTTGAATCAAGTGATACGGTATAGGCTGCAAGAAGTTCTTGATGATGACCAGGGATCTTCTCAGGGTTACCAAGTTCCATTTAGGTCTACACAGGTGCCTGAGGATCTGAGAGGAACATGGGAATAAATTTGGGTACCTGAAGCACCACTGGGCCTTTCCCTTACCCACATCCTACCCACCCTCCTCCCCACATCCCCACTTTTATTACTCAGAGCTTCCTTATTCCCTCACTGGCCAAATTCAGTCTGAAGCTTCTTACAGCCCTGGCCTAATTTCCTTAATGCTTCCCATTGGTCATCATGCATCACTTTACTGATGAAAAGGGCAGCCTGACAGAGTGGGCAGAGCACCAGCCATAGACAGTGTTCAGGATCTTGGAGCTTAGTATTATGTCTTCAGCTGTCTCACTTGGCGATCCTGAGTGGGCTTTGCCTCTAATGCCAGCTTTCCTCCAGTGTAGGGAGTGCTGCAGGTTAGGTGGTTTGAAGCTCTGGTCCTACCAAATGTCTTTAACCTCTTCTTTGCTCTGGTCCTGCCTTTCATTTTCATTTTCTCCCAATACAAACATCTGGGCTCTAAGTCACTGTCTTTTGTGATCAAGAATTATGAGTAGTTTGTGATTTGGGGCTAGAAATTTGTCTTTCTCTGAATCCTGTTTTTCCTTCCTTTGTCCTCTAAAATAAACACCCCTCCTTTGGCATTCCTTTTGAAACTTTGACCTCTACATATAGACCATAATGGTTAGCCTTTTTCATTGAGTGCCCCCTGAGAACCAGGATTCTGCCCTCCCAAGTCAGCAGGAGTCAGGCTATCTGCTTTATCATTCTAAGGAAGGCCTTTGCAAGTCAAAAGTTAGGTTTCTCCATTCTGGAGAAGGGCTGAGAAATGTGACTCTCCTATTTACAGAAGAGGGAGGAAGAGAACACCTTGCACTGCATATGAATGGCAGTCACTCTGCAAAGCTGTCAGCACCGTAAAGATTATGGCTGGAGACCCCTGGGCTCCCAGAGTGTAAGCAGTGCGTACAGAGTACTGGTAGCAGGCCTGAATTCAAATCCATCTCCCTTGTGCTTAACTTAGGTTGGATGCTTACCTTCTCCGAGCCACTTTCCGCAGTAGTAAGAGGGGAGTATTTGTAACATTTTAATTGGATTGTTTTGAGGATTAAAAGAGATACTATATATTAAGTACATAATACTTAGTAGTTGTTCAGTCACTTCCTTTCCAGCCTAACCTGTATGATAACCCACCAGCAAGCCCTGAGGAGATTGGCAGGGACCATAGTACACTCTAGGAAAAGGAGTCCTAATGCTACCCACAGCAAAAGTCAAGTGGGAAGAAGGTGGAGGAGAAGGAGGAAAACCTTTGTAGGGGCCTGAAAAGCATAAGCATATTCTCCTTCTTAATCTAGACTGAGGAGAAAATACAGGCTTCTTTCTCTAGGTGATGTGAAGTGCACACAGTGTCTAGATTTACCAAAATATGGGAATAGGCCCTTGGGCATGTTTCCCTCATTGAATTGACTCGTTTTTCAGCAGATTGTGGCCAATCTTCCTGTCTTGGGTCCTGAACCTATTGAACATGGGGGTTTTACTGTTCTGTCACCTTAATGATAGCCCCCTTGTTAAGGATGAGCCAAAAGGGAAGGGGTGCAGGGTGGTAACTAATGAATCTGAATGACACTGTAATGCCTTGGAATGAATCCCTGACAGGAAGGTGATGGATGTAGAGAAATTCAAATTCCTTTAGTTTCTGGCCCACGGTCCATGTGGGAGGATCGGTTGATGTGATTGATTGCCACGAGGGTAAGATGAATGAGGCTTGGAAGGAGTGGGACTATGGGCTTTTTGGGGAAGTTGAGAAACTTTTCATGGAATTCCCAGTTGCTCTGGGTTTCATTAGTGAAAACCTCAGATACAGCTCTGGCTGGTGTAGCTCAGTGGATTGAACAGTGGTCTGCAACCTGAAGGGTCACTGGTTTGATTCCCAGTCAGGGCACACGCTTGGGTTGTGGGGCGCCTGGTGCCCCGTGGAGGGCGTGCAAGAAGCAATTACACATTGATGTTTCTCTCCCTTTCTTTCTCCCTTCCCCTCTGTCTAAAAATAAATAAATAAAATCTTTAAAAAAAAGAAGTATTAAAAAAAAAGAAAACCTCAGATATAAACCCACAGAAAACACAAGGCATCTTATTCTTGAATGATAGTTTGGACAGGGCAGCAGGGGTGGTTTTGTTTCTGAAAATCCCCCCTAAGACTACTTGGGAATGTCAGCAAGGTCCTGGGGAAAATGTCAAAGCACCAGGTACCTCGGTTCTTTGGGTGGAGAGTCAGTTTAGAATGAAGGGAGAAAACCTAGGTTGTTCACTTCCCCCACACACCATCACAACTCAGGTGTTGTGATGAGTGCTTTGGCAACTGTCTACTGAGGGTTTAACCTCGAGACCAGATAGCTTTATGGTTTTTTTTCTCGGAGTCACAGGGAAATAATCTTTTGGTTGCCTATTTTTCACTACAATTCTGTGCATAGATAGCATCTCTTCCATACCCCCTTCTACTACCTCTACACACACACACACACACACACACACACACCCCACATTTCTTTTCTGTTGCTAAATGTAGTGTGTTTTTCTACCTTCCTAGGAGGAGGGAGGTGGGGGAAATGTTCCTTTTTTTTTTTTTTTTTTACATAGGCTAAATTTTTATGGATTTCATTTTGTCTCTAGTGTCTGTGGTTTTTAAAAAACACCGGAGTGGACTTTCAAGGCACCTGCTTATGGTTTCTCTTGAGACACCAACTTTCTTAATGAACACTTCACCTTCCTTTTCACTCAAAAAAATAAAGGCTTGGTTATTTCCTGTTGGTATTTTAAAAAGTAATTTATGCTTGGGCTTTGCAGAGAGGAGAGCCCCCACCTCCCAACACAGGCTGAAATGCTCAGATTTAGGAGACCAATAGCTGTGTCCCCGGGGCCTTTTTGGGAACCTACTCCTCCCCCAAAGATTGCCAGTGGAAGATGTAGAAGTGCAAATGAGGAAGGTAGAATCCACAACTTTCCTAGTCTCTTGCCCTGGGGCCCAGGTCCTTGGTGTACAGACTCCCCAGGAAGCCCAAGTTAAGAGAGTAAACACACTTTGAATATGGCTCAAGTTCAAAGGGTTTCCTTGTTCCTCAAGTTGCTTCGGTTGCATTAAAATAACACCTTTTAAATCTAGGAGTCTGGATTGTTTTCCTCTTAGCCAGTTCCTTGGTTTCAGTTTTATTATCTGTCAAATACTGGTTATCAGGGGTTGGATAGTTCCAGTTTCTCCCTTAGCCTTGTGCATAACTGGAATACAGAAGCAGGGTTTCCTATTCCTTTTCTGATCCTAAGTTTTCCAAAGAGAGAAATAAAAGGTCTCAGCTGGATATATGTTCTAGAAGCATTTATTACAAAATAAAGTTGAGTTCCCAATCTGGGAAAATAACAAAATAGAGTCGTTTTACAGCTCTTAGGGGGGAAATCTCTCTGGGGCTGGAGGAGTCGGGGTCTGGATAAATTGTTGTCACCTGTCCACTTACTGGGACACTGGTACCATTATTACTTCTCCATGACCCCAGAGATGGTTTCTGAGCTGGAAAAGTCCTCAGGTTATGTTGGCTCCTGGTTTCCCCAGGGTTGGGTGGGAAGAATTTTTCAAAAGTGCATACTCAGGTGAAAAACCCCACACCCTGAAAGCCTTCCGCTCACTAGGCAGGTATCTGTCTCTGCCCATTCATCTGCATGGACTCGTAGCTGATCTTTTTGGAGCTAGTCATAGTATGAGGAGGTTGCTCCTTTGGGAATCTGGACAGAACTCTTTCCTTTTTTGCTTCCATTCCCTCGGATTCTCAGCAGCACAGCTGCGTTGAATGTGGTCTGAAACTTACAGGGAACAGTACTTTGAAGGTCCTTCTGGGTATGGATTCCAAACCAAACAAGCTGCAAAAGTACAGGTACAAAGACCAGGAAGTAACTTGTAGGAAGATGGAATGTGCTCTGCCCAGGTGAGGAGGCCCAGGTTCCAATTTCAGCTCTGTCAAGAGTATGCTGTATAATCTTGAGCCTCAGTTTTTCCAGGTATAGCAGATATCGAGAGGACTACAGGCCAACCCTGTGATTTTCCAATTGTCATCCAATCTACTTTCTCCAAGAGAGAAGCTGTGTCCCCCTCCATTGTCATTCAGTTGAGCAAGTAATTTTGTGTGGGGTATTATCAGGTGCTGCCTTTGCCTAGGGGCCGAGTACTGCCTGGGGAGCGTGTGCAATAGTACTTGTTCACCACATGCCTACACTGGTCACACTTGACTGTACAGCACCACTGGAATTTGCAGTTACAGCTGCTGATGGCCTCAGTCCTCTTCTCTTCCACCTGCAGGCCACACTGAGTACACAGGCGCCCACAACTGTGTCGTTCCCACCTGGATGTGTTGTGGCTGTTCTGCAGACACTCGCGACCCTCTGTGCCATAGATGCCCAGGCTGGAATTGCGGATACAGTAATCTGGTGACTCCTCTAAAAAGATCAGCTCAGCCTCTGCACTAGGAAGGAAGGCCTCAGTGGGTGCCCAGCGGCCCTCGGCACTGTTTCCAGCCCTTAGCTGCCGCTTATCCATCTCAATTTTCAGTGCCTGGTCATACTTGGCCTTTAGGTAGTCCCCCATCTCCCGGAAGTCAGCCAGCTGCAGCCAGCATGTCTGGATGCTGCAGCTCCCTGAGATGCCATGGCATTTGCAGGTCCTTTTCATGGTGGCTCTCACTGCCTTCAGAGAGAGAGAGAGAGAACAAATGAGAGAATAGCTCTGGGTAGGGAAGACCAAAAGTTAGCAATTAAATAGAATATTTTAGCGTTGTGCTTCTTAACTTTGGAGGAACATCAGAATTACTTGGGGAAGGCCATGAAAAATATTTATTCTTCGGCCCTATTTCAGATCTTATCAATTAGTGTTCAAGGGTTTCAGGGCCTTGGTATTGGTGATTTTAAAGCTCCCTTGGACAATTCTTAAGGAAAGCCAGACAAGTGTTGAAAAGGGTCAGGAAACCAGACTTCATCACTTGTTGAGCTTGTAGCTTTATCTGCCTAATTGGAATAAGAACGATCAAGAAAGTACTTGGTAAATTATAGAGAAAAATATGGTCATTGGCACTGTTATCATTTTGAAGCTGAGGGATAGAGTATTTGTGAGGACCTGAATTTGTGCTCTGGACCCTCTGCCAGAGGGAAGGAAGTTCCTAGAGTTGGAACCCATGGTTGTAATTGCTTTGAAGATCTCTTCCTTTTGCCCTGGGCAACCAGAAGATCTAAACATAGGTTCAGAGGGAAATTTCTATGTTCTTAGCTCTAAATCCAACTTGCTCCCAGATCTGAGATCAGAATACTCCAGGGATTGCCACCCCACCAGAAGTTTTAGCAGAGAATAAATCCTCGGGAGAAGCCTAGGTCAGTTCTGATCCCTTGAAGCCCGGACAGACCTTAAGACAGGGGCTGGATGATAAACCCCTGTTCATTTCCTAGAACATGCAGTTGAAAGGGTTAAAAATTTAAGTCATGGAAGCAAGGCCTGTGGAGGGGCCAGAGCACAAGGGTTAGTGACAAGGGGACTAGACTAGAAGATCTGAGTTCACTGCCTGGCTATGATGTTTGTTAATTAGTTGTATTGCCTTGGCTAAGCCACTTGGCTTGACCTTAACCAGCTTTGTCATCCAGAGAATGGGGTAATCATCCCAGTCCTGCTGGGTGGTGTGAGGATGAAACATGGATAGGAGATAGCTCTTGTAAGCTGTGAAGGGCTGTACAGATATGAAGCTGTTGCCAATACTGAGCCTGATGGCTGACTGGCCAACTCCTGTACCCACCAGCCTGCCCGCCCTGTTGTTGTGAAGGTTCATCAGGGCTCTGGTGTCCTTTCCCTTCTCCAGGCTGTCCACAAAGAGTTTGGAGATCCTTTCCCCAAATTCTACATTGTCGCTGCAGCCTCCCCAGATCCAGCCATGGCCTCCTACACATAAGAACAGAATAAGTTCTGCAAACAGTTCCCTACCAAGTCCCAGGAAAAGAGCCATGGTCGTCAGCTGGCATGGTCAAGCCATTCCCAAGTGCTCTAGAATCATGTGAAGCTGCAGCTAAAGGTGCGACAGAGAAATGGAGGAACTTGGGGTGGGGGCGGGGGAAGTCCTGTTCCCAAAGCCAGCTGTCCACCCTTCAGGTACTTCCCAGCTCTCAGCAATTAGTCTCTATACCCACAGTGAAAGCAGGCACACTGAGGATGGCCTGGCTAACCTCAAAGGTTCATCTCAGGTCAGACATTCTGGACTTCTGCACCATTATCCTTTAATAGTCTTGTTAGAGTCGCCTCTTCCCTCATTAGTGACAAATCTGAGTAAGTCTTAGGTGACAAATACTTGAGTGCTCTGGATTATGGACAAGCCATTCTAACCCTGATATATGAGGGTTAGCTTTAAACTGTTTCTGGCTTCCTCATTTATGGATACCTTGTTTTAGAGCTCTGTGCTACGAGCTGTTCCTGGAATAATGGACCCCGGCTTAGCTCTCAGGAAAGTCTAGGTCCAGGACCTCCCACCAATGAAGTTGCTCTCGGAGTCCAGGGGTTTGAGGGAGCTGGAGCTGTGCCCCTCACCCTTTCCCTGGAAGATTTTAGTCTGCACGTAGCTCTACCCTCTTCACCTCTTCCTCTCATCAGGGAGCCCAACTTACCAGTTTTTCCATTTTTTGACTCATCACAGCCGCAGTTTTCAAAGTCGCCCATGCTACAGTTCTTGGTGATGGTGTGCATGACTCCAGCAGAGCTGATAGCATGAATGAATGCAGTCTCCCGGGTGGCTTTGGAGAGAGAAAGGGAACTGGAAACTTGGACTCTGATGACCCAAAGCAGAGGCTTTGGAAAAACAATGCTGTTTCTCTCCCTTGTCCCCTGCCCCTTTTGGGTTTAAGAGGATGTTCTTATACTTGAGAGAACAGTACATATCCCCTTACTTCATCTTTACTTTGTTCAGGCAGGAGTGAGCATCCCCATGCCACAGAGAGGGAAGGTATGTGAAACCCAGAGACAGAGCAATGAGACCAAGGCCACTCTCCTCTCCAGCTGTGGTGTTGGGACCAGGGCTCCTCTCTCCCGAAGTCCAGCCTAGGCCTCTGGTTATTAGCCACTGCTTTTGGTCCTCAGGCAGTGAGGACTTAGGGCCATGAGGCTGTCTTAGGAAAAACAGAAGGACCTTTTCTTCTTCCCGACATGAAACTAGAGCTATGTAATAACCATAATGATCACGGTCCCATGTACTGAGCTTGTATCTTCCTAAACTCTTTATAAACATGGTCCCATTTCATTTCCACATACTCCCCATTTTTCTGTCTACTCCACACAGACACTTCTTTTTGTCTTCATCTTCTTACTCCTTCCCCCAACTCTTTTTAGGCAGCTCTTTGTGGTTCCTGTGTAAATGACTTTATGCAAACTACTACAGGTACTTACAAATAGCTGCCCCTCCCAATGAATGCACATACCCCACCTGAGGCACAGCTCAATGTGATCTCTCAGCTCCTCAGCTGTTGGAATTTTTTGACAGCTGGGCAGATGGGAAACTCCCTCAGGGGCTGCAAACACAGAGCCTTTTCCCCATTTTTTGTTTCATGCAAATCAGTGTAAGATAAGTGTGTACAAATATCAAATACAGGCATGCATTAAACAAAGAGAGTAATTATTACATTTGTGTAGAAATACCTTTGTATTCACCTCATTCAATCCTTACAATATTCCTGGTGAGCTAAACAGAGCTGGCTTTATGACAAAATGACAAAAGCTAGGGTTGACAGAGAGGAAGTAATTCACTCAAGGTTACATAGCCAGGAAGTGGCAGGTCAGCAGATCACTGATAACTTTTTAATTTCACTGTGCACATATATGCCACACATTCACACATATTGCAAGCCCGCCTCCATGCACATATACCTACTTGTACAGGTGCACAAACTTACCACTTCTCAGCCTGTTGTGAGTAGACAGCTGGAGAGCATTTTCAGGGCAGTTCCAGCGTTCCCAAGCAAACTGGAACTTGCACTCCTCAATGCCACTCTGGGCACCCAGGGCTACACTGGTAGTGTAGGTCAGGTAGGCCTTGCCAAGGGAAAAGGACTATGAGCCTCAGCCCTGGCCCAGATCAGGTTGTCAAATCAGGGGTGTGGGGAGCAGGCAGGACTTAAATGGGTTAGCACTCCGTTAAGGAACAGGCATGGGTTCCTCTGGGTGAGGGACTTCTAGCACTGTCTCCCCTCCCCTCTTTTCCTTGCCTAGAAGAATTCCCTTAGGAAGCTGGGTGGGGAAAACAGAAGCCAGGGACATCCTACCTTGGGACCTGTTATGAGGAAATTGTTCACTGACCTACCAAAAAGAGAAAAAGTGAGGCATTGGTGAACAGGACTGAGATAATGAGGGCTTCCTTGGCAGGGAATGAGGGGTCGGGGGAAGAAGCACTTACCAGGCAGAGGCACTGAAGGTGGCACAGCATATGCCCACAGCCACCCTGAGCATAAACAGATCCCCCATGACCCTGCCCACTGGTAGGGAACCAGACTCAGCCCAGGGACAAATCCAGAGAAAAAGTGAGGAGGGGCAGGGTCTTTCTCAGTATTTAAGTGGGGAAATTCTGAATGGCCAAGGGGGGAAAATCAACAGCTCTTCTCATTTGTCCCTCACTAGCAGGGCTGCTGGAGCCATTGACCCAATGGGGGACCAGGGAGGAGGGACTCAGCCCAAAGCCTCAAGGAAAGTCCCGCCCCACCCCGCCCTTTCAGCCCTTCTCCCCTCCCAGGCTGGCAGAGGGTCTGAAGTCTTTCCACACGCTGGAGGTATCTTTCCTCTAAGATCAGACTTCTGTCTCTTCCTGCTTGGGGGTTCATTTCTCAGAATCTTGTAGCCTGGAGCAGGTGAGGTTCCTAACCCTGAAAGTAGGTCACCTGTCCTTTGCAGCTGCAGTGTCCTTATCTGTCAATGAAACCCCACCCCTTGCCCTGCCTTTCTCCGTAAGGTGTTAATAATTATGTAAGGAACCCATGTAAGGGGGTGCACTGTTCCTACCTCCTCCCTTGGTGACCATAAAGCAGAAACACTTCAGAGGTCATCTCTGTAACAGTGCCTTCTAGCACATTCTACCAAAGTAAGTTCTCATAAATTTCTTTCATTCCTAATAGTCTATCATTTTGTACTTGAGGGTTAGATCTCCAGTTAGCTGCTTGTGTGTGTGGGAATCAACCTTTGGACACCCAAGGCTGTATTTGAAAAGACTGGTGGCTTTCTGTCTCATACCACTTTTTGTTTCAAGGACATCAGCCCCTTAGGCAGGAATCTTTTAGATTCAATTCATATTTGTAGTGCTTAAGAAGATGACTAGATGGATGAACGAATGAACAAGGAACAAATGAATAAATGACTGAATGAATTATTTTGCCTCCTAGTAGGGACCTGAGGGGCCATTAGGCAGGATTGGGGATTCCAGTGAAGGGGTAGAGATTTTCCTGAGTTGGTGAAGCACTTCCCTAGGGCTGGGGTTCAGAGGGAAGTACAAGCGGGAAGTCAGAGTCCTGACTCAGTACTGTGTGACCGTGTGACCGTGGGTTTTCAGATCACTTCCCAGCACCCCAGACCTGATTTGGATGAGAAACAGAGCTCAGGCTTCCACTCAGCGGATGGTATTGGGCAGAAGGAGTCCCCAGGCCTTTTTAGGGCAATTCAAAGTATGAGTTAGGATTAGTGTCAGTCTGCAAATTGTTATCTTTCTGATAAGGTAGTGCAGAAATGAAAATGTTTAGAAATTCTTATAACTATTTGTTGAAGTGATTTTAGATGTGTTGAATCTAATAATAAGAAATTTGGACTATTTTTATGCCTTTTTTTTGTTTGTTTCATTTTTCTAAAAGGATGGGTACCAATGTCACAAATGCCAAACGTCCTTAATGGACTAAAGCTCTGCCTCAGCCCAACAAGCTCTTCGTCTGCTTGCTTGTGGGCTTCTCTCCTTGGGGAAAAGAGGTGTTGGGGACTGGAGTCACTTGGGAAAAGCGCACTGAGTTTGTCCCAGTGGGCTTTCCTCTGTTTCCTACTAGTACTAATCAAGAATCTAATTTTACCTTTCACTTCTTAAGACAGCAGGGTTGATTTCCATGCTACTCACTGTGGGGTCAGATCAGGGTTCGTGTTAGCCCTAAGGAAGTCCCTTCACACCCCTTGAAAGAGTTTTAGGAGTGACTCCAAATTCATTTCCTATTTGATCGACTGAGTCTTATTCCTCTTTGTCCCTCATAGCACCTGGCATTTAGTTGGTACTCTATATAAATCTTCCTTTATCTTCTAGGAAGCAGAGGGGAAGTTAGTGTGCTTTTCTTTGTGTGCTTGATCCTGCTCAGATTCTCCAAAGATCATATAATTTCTTTAAAAGGAATTTAAGATGTTAAGGAAAGGCCACTGCTCCAGGTATTGGGAGCCCTGGACTTTGGCCACTAATCTGTTGTGTGACCTTGGGCCAGCTATTAACTACTATATGGACTCAGTCTCTTCATCTGTAAAAGGAGAGAATAGGGAAAATGTTGAATGCCCTGTAAACATTTTCCCAACTCTTTTGAATGCTTCAATCCTAATTTTAAGATTTGCAGCATCTATTAATCCCCCAGGTAATTGTAGGCCAGAAATGGGAAACTGTTGGCTTCCCTACCTATCAGCATGGGGATCATCTTAGTTATCTTTGAATCCTTCAGTTGGCCATCGAGATAGACCTGTAAGATAGATACCTGGAGGACAACCAGTGCCTCCTTCAGAGTCCTTTAGGGCTCTGTCTACATAGGATATCTGGGCTGGACTGACCACAGTCCTTCATTGTGGACACAGGTTTCTGGGAAAGAGACAAGAGCCAGACAAAGGCACTCCACCCTAGTCTACAAATCATTTGCAGCCCACCTGTGCACCCATTTCCTTAACCCCAGATCTATTATCCCACTGGTTTTTAAGTGATGATGGAGCTCTTGGTTTCTCTCTTTCCAGAATGGAAATCTGGAATGAAGATTAGATCAGAAGATGGCAATAGAGATAGAGTGGGCTTGTGACAGGACAAACAAAATAGTGTCCCTGAACCAGTAGTGTGCTGGTAGACTTTAGCAACCAGCTTTGGTGTGACAGAAGCCACGATTGGTAGTGTTTGCTGGTTTTCGTAGTGTAAATACTCTCACCGTGGCCAACTTCAAACACCAAAGTGGACTTGAGAGGAGATACACAGTAACGCATCATCCTACGGTATTTCTACATATAAATAGGAATAATAGATGTAAATAACCTTGAGAATAGCTAATGGTAAAATATAAAATAACTAGGAAATGATAAATTTTGAGGACATCTTTATTTTTAATATGATTTGTTTAATTGTTTTATATAATTTAATTTTTAATAACAACTGTGTTTAACAACCAGTTTGAAAAATTCCTGAAAATTTAATAGTCAGTTTTCTAAGCCAGGAACCACCTCCAAGAACACTGATAGAGCCCTGTGTCTTCCCTCTAGGCCACTGGGAGATAAAATACAGAATATGTTGTGGACTTTAACACAAAATACATTTTTTTTGTTCCAATCATGTATAAGGCTTTAAGTCCTGCTGAGCCATAGGTCTTGCTACCGGCCCTCAAGGAGTTTAGAATCCAGTAAGTAGGAGATCATGTGTGTGTCTAACTATAATGTAGGGTAGAAAGTGGTAAGTAGAATACAATAAATAAATGCATGTACCTGTGGAAAGGTATTCATGGAGCTAGAAAGGAGGTGGGACCAGATCAAATAATCCTGAAATTCCCTTCCACCTTTAATATTGAGAATGTTGAGATTCCAGGAGTCCTGAGGAAGCATTGGGGGTTTCTTGTGGTTTGGGACTTGAGGTGCTTAAACCAGGACAGTCTCGGCAAACCAGGATGGTTGGTCATTCTGTGATGACAAGGGTGTGTATCCCAGGCCAGCACTTCTTTCCAAATGTGCACTTTCACTAAACTCCCCAAGTCCCTATTCCCTCACTTTTCCAGGCTTCTCCCAGGGCTCTGAGTCTTCAGGGGCTACTTAGACTGCAGAGCAACTGGGAGAAGGTGTGGAGTAGAAGGGTGGAGGGTGGCTGGAGAATGCCAGAAGAGAGAGAGATAGGATTTCCGACTTTTTACACTCCTCTGCTAATTAGATAAGGAGGGCGGGAAGGGGGAGAAGGGGCCTCCATGCATATTCCCCTGAGCTGTGACACTGAGCAGAGCTCAGGGATTCTCCATCTCTGGTCTTACCCCTCCTCCCTGGAAGCTTGTCTCTTCCCACCCCCTGGGGATACTTGACTCCCAGTCCAAATGCCACAGCTGGTTGAGCTCCTGACCTTCCCTTTGGCTCTCAGTTTAGCCTCAATGACTTGCAAAGTTCCTCAACAACATGCCCAGAAAAGGAAGAGGAGAATACTTGGGTTTCCCTCCCAGACCCAGGGTTCCTTGTGAGGGGAGAAGAGGAGGCCTTCCTGAGTGGAAAACGGGAGCAAGTTGCTGGTCTGTTGAACACATGGGCCTGTGAGAGCTGGGGTACATCTGGAGGGTAGGTCTGCAAGCCATGACTAGATTTGTTTCATGTTGGAAAGTGTGTTTCCTTCATCAATCTGGAAGCTCCCGAGGGCTAGGCCTTGTCAACCCCTACTACGCGGGGCTCTCTCCAAGGAGAGCAGCATACTTGTCTCATTGGACTGAGATGCCCAGATGGCAGAAGCTACATCTTCACCATTAGCCTAAGGAGGTGTCAAGTTGGAGGGGTTCCTCCAAGGAGACTCCCATTTCAGTTGGCTCAAAACCCCTTGATTTTATCTTTTATTCTTTCACCATTCTAAACTCCCACCTCTGGACACTTGGTAGGGCACAGAAATGCCCAATTAATCTTTCTTAATTGATCATTGGGAAAGAAAGTATGAAGATAATTGTGGGATTTTATTAGTTTTCAGAGAAATATTCATCCATTTATTCATTCTAAAAATGGATCTGGCACAAATAACACTCCTTTTTTATTACAAAATCATAGGTATGTAATCCTGTATTATAATGTCACACTCAATCACACCATATGACATTTTAGGTGAAATGTTCAGATTAAAACTATCAATTATTATAACCATATTATTACCCTACCAACCACACTCAAGCAGGCCTTACTTCTGCGGGACCCTGTATTCACCTGCTGAGTTCAGGCCAGTACCGACGCTTACGGGTGTAAGATGAATTCTCCTTAGTTTATGTTTTTATCCTGAAGGAGTTCTCAGTCTGACCTGAGAGAGAAAACTTTAAACAGTTTATAATACCACCACAGTGAGATAAGGCACCCTGTGGAAAGGCTAGAGGGAGAGTGAGGGTAATGAAACACGGCCATAGAAGAGGACTTCTGATGGAGACCTGCCATCTGGTGGCCGTGAGCGGTACAGCAGGCTCTTAGTTGATTGGATGTGGAATTCAGTACCGCAATTTCAGCCTTTAGCGAGCACCTGCCTAGTGGGTAGACAGCTCCGAGTTGGCACTGTGGTGGGTGTACAGTAACCCTTCTAACATGACCTTGTCCTTGAAAAACTTGTGGATATAAGAGATAGATGAGAAAGTTAGCAACCAAACGACAAATACTTGATGTGCACACAGTAATAAATGGGTTTTAAAAACAGTCTGTTATTTCTCAATTTGGTTTTTAAACTTTTATATCATGGACATCTTTCCATGACACTACATATCAATATGCCTGTTTCTTTTTATTGTTTTATTAAATCAAAATGAGGAATTCTCAGCCTAGCTGGGTGACTCAGGTGGTTGGAGTGTTGTTCTGTACACCAAAAAATTGTGCATTCGATCCCCAGTCAGGGCACGTACCTGAACCCACAAACTAGGTATGTGCCCTTGTAACAGGGTGCAGCCAAGGGGGGGCAAGTAGGGATTTGTAATGGGGTCCAGAACTCGGTGTCCAGGAAATATTAGAAAAATATTTATATATAGGATGTCCTCACCTCCACAAGTCTGAGCTGGGGGATGGGACACATGGAGCAGAGCCATTGAGAGTTGTTTTGAATAGCAACAGTTTTTCAGATAACCTCTAGAAAGGGTCGTTTAACATATCTATGACCTTTAACTGGTTTCACAGATATGTTAAATAGCTGTGGCCATGCTTTGAGCTAGGGGGATGGAAGTGACTTCAACCCACATGTAACTGGGAGGAAACTCCCCCTGGTTACAGAGCCTGCGTAAGAGCTTGGAGATGATTGGCTCCACACCACAGGGCCTCACCTGCCTGGGCTTACTATGGCAGCCCAGTAAAGCTGGAAAAAATATGGGAATGTTGGCAGGTGTAGCCAATTGTAGGAAGAGTCAGAAATGGTACAGCAGAGGAAGATTGGCGCTGGGATTTAAACTCATGCTCCGCAGCCACTCGAGGTCTTTTTAGGACCACATGGCTTGGGCAGAGAAGAACCACGCGGCTTTAGGGTGCTCCCTTTTTGCCATGTGTCTTAGGAAGCGGGAGAGATCTTGCTGGGAAGAAAAGGGGTGAAAGGACTCTTGCTGGTGGGCCATGAGAAGGTGCCACATGGTTTTGGATTAACTGGAGATCATGGCAGCGACACAGCTGATGGTGCTGGAACCGAGAGGCTGCCTGAGCCATGAACTTCTCTGAGATACGGTACCCTGGACTGGGCAAAGGGGTGAAGGAAAGATTGTGCATTTGTGGGTATTCTAAAGGACTTTGGGATCTCAATGAAGACATTAAGTCATTACTCTTAAATTTGTATAACTCTTTGAATAAATAATTCCTTTCCTTTTCACCAACCTCTGGCATTGAGAGACATCTTTTCCTGGCGGCAGGTAAGATGAACCTAGTACAGGTGGGGGGGACCCTGGAGCACAAGGGTGGGTCCATTCAATAATAGTATATCATTTGCCACCCCCAGGTCTATTCTGTAACACCCTGACCGGGGATCGAACCCTCAACCTTTTGTTGTATGGGACAACCAATTGAGTTACCTGGCCAGGGCTGGAGCAGGTTCTTAAAGACAATAAGTCAACCATGCAAAGAGTAGGGAAAGAAGTCTCTCTAGCAGAGGAATCCCAAGGTCAGATGCTCTGAGATCTTGGTGGAGTCCAGCAGGGGGAAAGCTGAGAAAGCTGAGGGGGGCAACCAGAGCCAGATCACTCGGGCCCTTTATTCTAGGGGCGATGAGAGGTCGTTGCAAGGTTTTAAGTGGATGTGTGGGGAGGGAGGGTAATCTGGCTTGCATTTGTAAAAGATCACTCTGGATACTGTGTGGACAAAGAATGGGGGTGGGGGAGAGATGGAGAGATGTCTCTCAAGAAGAACTGACAGTCTTGGTACTTAATTTCCCATTCACCATTATCCCCAATCCGTAGCTCACTCTCAGCATTTTCTACTCTGTGTGGCTGGGGAAAAGGGTGACAGTATCACCTGGGAAGTCAGAGCATCATGTAGGGACAAAGGGGATGGCAGTAGAGCCCAATGGGAATGTTTGCTTGGTAGTTGGAGATTTGGCTGAGGAGCGGGGGAGAGAGGACAGAATTCTGGAGGTCCAGATTTGGGCATCTACCCAGGAGAGGAAACAGTAGAAGCTGTGAGATTGCCTGAGGCACTGGAGAGAGGGAATTGAGAGAAAGAGCAGAGGGCCAAAGACAAGTCCTCACTGAAGCGACACCAGCAAAGGAGGCAGGGGGAATCTAGAGAGTACGGCTGCAGACCAGGGCCATGCAGAATCCCAGGACAAGCAAAGTGTAGGGGTGGAGGACCAGCTGAGTGGTGAATACAGTTGCTTTACAGCAAAAGAGGTCATGTTGGGCTGGCATACTCAGGAAGGCTGGTAGTAGAAATAGGACTTGAAGGATGGGCAGATGAGGAGAGCTGGGGATGAAGGAAGGAAGTCTACAGAGTGAAAAACACATGAACCAGGGTGCAACAGACAGTTCTGACCACTGAGTATATGTGCAAGGTCAGGTTGTCAAAGTCTGTGAGTAGAGGGTGGCCAGGAAGTCTTAGGTGGTAACTATGTGTAGAAAGAGTTGAATCAGTTAATTGATCAACATACATATTTTTTAAGCACCCACGTGTACCAGGCACCAGATTAGGTGCTGGGAGTATATCTCTGAATCAACAGACCAAGGCCCTGTCCTCCAGAGCATGTCCTTTAGCAAATCAGATCTCCATAGTAAGCAGAGGAGCTTACACTTTATCCTGTGGGACACTGCTTTCATGTGTCCCTATAATGGTACTGGATGGAGAGATGTCCCCATCCTGTGGGGGATGCAGAGGGAATGCACGCAGAGAAAATGCAGACTGTTGGAGAGCTGGGTCTCCAACAACTGCATGAGCGTGTGAGCCAGAGCTGTGTACACACAGGCTAGGATGAGTGCCTTGGGAAGTTGGGGAAGTGGTTGGGGTTTCTGAGGAAGCCATTCATTTGGAGAGGCTGATAGCTGATTTACCTACCTTTGCAAGAGTAATTCACATTTGATACAAAACCCTGATGATGGAATTATTGGCTTGAATTGGTAGGAAGAAGAGGTATTTGACGTAGAGGAAGCCGTCAGAGCCAACCCTACCTCTAAAATCACACCTTTCCAGGAGTTATCTACCTACTCAGAGGCCAGCTCTCACCTCCCGTGTGATGTGAGGGATACTGCTTCACTCTTTGGATGTCGTTTCTGACCATTCAGAAGCACACGTTGGATGAAATCATTTCTAGAGATGACATCACTCCCTCTTAATTCTTAAATGACTATAACCCTGCTTGCCCTGAAAACTCAGCTTTCCTAGAGAAAACAAGGGAGAAGGGATGAAGAGAAGTGGGAAATAGGCAGGAGAATACAGTTTTTAAAATTCTGTGTAAAACTCAAAAGGGAAGTCAAAGGGAATAGATGAAGGTTCTTCCCGAGCTTGAGACCAGCAGGGAATGATGCAGTTTCCTGAAGATATTTTTAAAAAGCAGTGGACAGCCAGAACTAAGCATCCTATTTTTTCCTGGACTTGCCCAATTTTAACACCGAAAGTCCCACATTCTGGGAAAACTGGGACAGTTGATCATCACATCAGGAGGCCTGGCCTCTAGCTCTGCATCTGTTATTAACTCCCTTCCCTTCTGAGCCCTAGTTTCCTCCTTAATTGTAAAGTAGGGTACCTGGACAAGATGATATCAAAGAGCTCATCCAGCCCTGATTGGAGAATCTGGAAATTAGCCCAGGCTGCCAACATCCAGACTTTGTCTTGGACCTTGCCCTGAGCAGGGGCTGAACCAATCTCACCAACAGAGGGCGCACCCAAGGGCTCAGGGACCAGCAAGTTTTTTTAAAAAATACATTTTATTGATTATGCTATTACAATTGTCCCATTTCTCCGCCTTTATTCCCCTCCACCCTGCACACCCCCTCCCACCCTCATTCCCCCCCCTTTAGTTCATGTCCATGGGTTGTACATATAAGTTCTTTGTCTTCTCAATTTCCTATACTATTCTTAACCTCCCCCTGTCTATTTTCTACCTACCATTTATGCTTCTTATTCCCTGTACCTCAACCCCCTTTATCCCCCCCCTCCACTAATAACCCACCATGTGATCTCCATTTCTGTGATTCTGTTCCTGTTCTGATTGTTTGCTTAGTTTGTTTTTGTTTTAGGCTCGGTTGTTGATAGTTGTGAGTTTGTTGTCACTTTACTGTTCATATTTTTGATCTTCGTTTTTAGATAAGTTCCTTTAGCATTTCATATATTAAGGGCTTGGTGATGATGAACTCCTTTAACTTGACCTTATCTGGGAAGCACTTTATCTGTCCTTCCATTCTAAATGATAGCTTTGCTGGATAGAGTAATCTTGGATGTAGGTCCTTGCCTTTCATGGCTTTGAATACTTCTTTCCAGCCCCTTCTTGCCTGTAAGGTTTCTTTTGAGAAATCAGCTGACAGTCTTATGGGCACTCCTTTGTAGGTTACTGTCTCCTTTTCTCTTGCTGCTTTTAAGATTCTCTCCTTATCTTTAACCTTGGGTAATGTAATTATGATGTGTCTTGGTGTGTGCTTCCTTGGGTCCTACTTCTCTGGGACTCTGAGCTTCCTGGACTTCCTGAAAGTCTATTTCCTTTGCCAGGTTGGGGAAGTTCTCCTTCACTATTTGTTCAAATAAGTTTTCAATTTCTTGCTCTTCCTCAGGGACCAGCAAGTTTTACACAGACCATGCTTTCTTATAGATCCTTCTGTGAGTGACATTAGTTAATACCAACAAACAGTATACCTACAAAACAAAGTGAAGATTATTATTCTTAGTTATCATATTGTTTCAAGGAATATATAAACCCAAAATAAGAAACTTAGTAATGAAAAAGAAATTTCTCAAAGCTCTCAGCTGACACTACATTCATTTAAATTATAGCACATACAATCATACTGGAATTCTATGTGGCTATGATTTATATTTAGAATTTTAATTGGCTGCTGAAAGAATTTCTGTCTCTCAATCTCTATCAATATTGAATAGAAAATGTTTCTCTTTGTTGTAAATTTTCTAAGAACACATTGTTTTAAAATTGACCTTTTATGCCAGCTTTATAAGGCCATCACCTTTTGGCAAGACATTCAAAACCAATTAATTTTGAATGTAGTTCTGTGGAACTTTTCCAGAGTTAGCAATGGCATAACATAAGAGCCTAGAAACTGCAGTCAGATTGCCTGCCTGGGTTCACATCTCGGCTCTGGACCGGATGAGTATAACTTGGCGTTTCTGTACCTTTGTCTTCATCTGTGTGATCGGGATGGTGTTCATGGCACCTACCTCCCAGAGATGTCCTGGGGACTAAGTGAGTTGGTTTGTCTAAAGCGCTCAGACTTCTGGGCACAAGGCAAGCACTGTGTAAGCGTTCTAGTTCAATGTCAGGTCCTTAAGCCCAGGATTTTTATTTGTTTTCTTCATTTATATATCCCCAGTGCCTAAAAATGTGCCTAACTCATAGCAGGCACTTAATAAATATTTGTGGAACTTTGAAGGTTGATGTTTTTGGAATGGATGTTCAAAGTGATATGCGGTTATTCATGAAGTGTTTAAAGCCCACAGGATTTACCTATTTTAACCCTTTAATTTGTGCAAAGGAAAAATTGAGGCCTAGATAGAAGGAATCTTCCCAATGGAACGTGAGCTTTGCAGGTAATATAATTAAATACCAAACCTTTGTCAGAAATGATAAGCACTAGATAGAATCTGTTTCTCCACTTAATCTTTTTTTTTTTTTGTCAGTTCTTTCTGTCCCAATATTTACCAGAAGCTCTTGTGCAGAAACATTCAGCTTTCATTTGAGTGGATGCCGTGGTATCTGAAGGCATACTGTCTGTTATCAAAACAGGCACAGGCAGGGTTCTCCCGAGGGAACAAAATGGCTCGTGCTGAGAGACTATAGATAACTGAGTGCGTGCTGTGTCCTTGGCTCCTGTGTTCCTGCTCACTCTGGTGTCTGTTCTTCTTTCCTTCCTCAGAAAGCCTGGGACTCAGTGTGTGTAGCCCAGACTCCCACAGCCACTCTGGAAATGAACACAGCACTGGTTTTGCACTAAGACAGACCTGGTTTTAGATCCCATTGCAACCACTTACTACCTGTTTGGCTTTTCCGTGCAAGTCATTTTGCCTTTGTAGCAGGCGTTTGTGCACCTGTAAAGTGGGCATAAATGCCACTGTACTCACGGTGGAGGTAAACAGTAGCAGGAATATGGGGCCTACGGATCTGATGGTTCAACATGATGAATGCAAACAAGACTCACGGTCAGGCATGTTGTAGGTGCGAGTTGGGTTCTCTGGGAAGCAAACAGAGACGGGGAGTTGTAGGCAGGACACTTACAAGAGGGTGCCCTCGGGATCAACACGTGTGGAAGGAAGAGGAAGAAAACAGGACTGGGCAGAGGAAGAAGCTGGGCTCTGATGTGGACACAGTGAAGACCTCAGGTGGCCACCTCCAGGGAGCTCTCCAGCCGGATGGGCCTTCAGAATTGTTTCCAGTTGCCATGAGGGAGCTGGACCTTCAGACTCCCGTGTTGTCACTTGTCAGATACAGGCTGGTCCTGGAAGTTTTCTTCAGCTGGCAGGGATGTCCAACCTTCTAGAAGAAGAAGGTTGTCCTCTTCCACGCAGGAAGAAGAAGAGTTGTCTCGGCCCACACATTAAATGCACTGTGACATGTAATCACAAAACTCCTAATGTTTTAAGTAAATTTACAATTTTGTGTTGGGCTGTATTCACAGCCATCCTGGGCTGCATGCAGCCTGTGGGCCGCGGGTTGGACAACCCTGAAAGGCATACCCCAAAGAAGGTTGACAGCTGAGGGTCATAGCAGCCTTCCCAGAAGCGGGGGGAGCAAGTCCTGCATTTCTGTGGGGGGATCTAGGTTAAGGGAGCACAGTATTGTCACTCCCAGACTCTAGAACCACACATAAAGAAAAGATCCTGAAAGCTTCAGGGGGGAAAAACGGCATCCATAAAGGGAAAGGAATAAGAGTAACATCAAAATTCTCAAAAGTGCTATTAGAAGATAGAAGACAATGGAGAAATGCCTTAAAACATCCCATGAAAATTGATTTCTGCCTAGAATTCTATTTTGAGCCAAACTGTCAATCAAATTTGAAGATGCAATAAAAACATTTCAGATATGCAGTTTTGACTTTTTTCTTTTTACTTCCCATGTGCTGTTTTCTCAAGAAGCAACTGGACAAGGAACCCAGGAAGTGGAGAGTCTGCCAGGAAGATGTGAAGGTTAGTCTGAGTAGAGCCTCTGAGCTGCAGAGCACCCTGGAGCAGGAGGCTGGGCCCCGGGGAAAGATGTTTATTGTCTAAGCCACATATTATTAATGGCTATGACAACATTTGGTAAAATTATAAACAAAGAAAGGATGATTATAAAAGTCAGTATAGAAGTCACCTCTAAAAATGAAGGTGGGAACTTTGATTTCAGGAAGGTACTGGCAATGTTTTGTTTCTCAACCTGAGTGATGGGTGCATGGGTGTTTACTGCATAGCTTTTTGTAAAGATATATACACACACACATATACATATGCTTTATGCCATTTTCTACATGTATATCTTAGAATTATTTTTAAAATATTGTATTAAAATTGTTTTATTTTAATATAGAATGCCTGGCTTGGCTCCAGGCCTGCCTTTAACCAGTGTATGTCTTCATCAAATCCTTTATCTTCTTTTTTTTTTAAAAGATTTTATTTATTTATTTTTAGAGAGAGGGGAAGGGAAGGAGAGAGGGAGAGAAACATCAATGTGTGGCTACCTTCTGAGCACTCCCTACTGGGGACCTGGCCTGCAATGCAGGCATGTGCCCTGACTGGGAATTGAACCCGTGACCCTTTGGTTTACAGGTCCCCGCTCAATCCACTGAGCTACACCAGCCAGGGCAAATCCTTTATCTTCTTCAGCATCTATTATTTTTTCATCTGTGAGACCAGAGTGCTGGGACTGCATCACCCCTGTTATCCCTTTCAGATGGTCTGTGGTTCTAATATCCTGCCACGGAAGTGAGAAAGATAGTATGGCTTACAGGGTGGGAGTTGAGGCGAGCAGACCTAGGTGTAGATCCCGGTAGCACAGCTTACTAGCTACGTAAACTTTGTAAGTTACTGAACTGTCCTCAGCCTTAATTCCCAGATTTATAAAACTGGCGTAGCACCTACAAAGCAGATTCATTGTAAAAAGACGGAATGAAACAGTGTGTGTCCATGGTTCCCACACTGTGTTGAGGTGACCTAAGGCCCTGCAGTAAACTCATGTGGGTGCCACCGTGGGACATTTCAAATTTTCAAGGGAAACACAGTCACGTCGGTTGGGTACCAGAGGTAGGTCACAGTTTCAACATTTGATGGCTCTGCATTCCTTGATGACTTATGCTGTCTCTTCACAAAGCTGGGCTTTCAGTGTGATAAAACGCAAGTGCCACGTGCAAATCAACATGAAGCATGAAATAAGGGTGCTGGAGTCCAATCTGATTAAGAAGCTGAGCAGTGTGCAGCAGGTACACACATCCCGTTAATAAGTAATCGTGGTTATTTAAGAATGAAATAAAACTAATGTAAGTTATTTGGATCTAATTACTTACTAAATGGAACTGTGACGTATTTCTCTTGGCCTAATGGAATGGTGGAAAACTTACTGAGATACTGTGGGCTCTGTGAACAAAGAAAACTTGGGAACCTCTGATAAATGGAAAGTACCTGGCACATAGTAGGTGTTCAACAAATAAAAATTATTAAGGAACTTTGCACAAGGGAATACTGAACTATTTCTTATAGCATATCTCTAGAAGTGGTGGGAGACAAGCCTGAATCAAGAGGAGTCCCCAGGCGCAGACAAATCTTTATTAAAACAGCACCAGGCACAGAGAAGAGCTGAATAAAGGTCTGCTGATTAGGTAGGTATTCAAAGGTGTCACAGATAAAATTTTTTACAAGGCACCTGTGACCTGATCACCAAAGGGAATACTCATAGTCTGTCCTCAGTCTGTATACCCTGCACTATTTATCTCAAGGATTTCCCCTGGCTAGAATCCGTTCTCTCCAGAGGATTTTGGTCTTTAGTCCTGTTTTAATGTGGTCACATAGCTCTGTTGTAGAATTCCAGTTGGCAGATTGCAACACAGATTCAACGTGCTTGAGACTTGCTGGTTGCAGTCTGGGCTGGGCTCAGACAAGGCCTGGCCACACAGTGGAAGGAGTCTTGAGTGAGCTACATCGTCACACAAGTCAACCCGTCATAGGGTTAGCCTACTTCAGTGAACAATAGCTGCTTGTAAGCCCGTAGGAAAATAACAACAATCATCCCCCTATGTTCTGTCAATTTTAAGTTTAAATCAGTTTAGATAAAAGATATAATTATGTCCCCAAAATAGCCTCTGCTATAATACAAAAACTTGACTCCCTTCTCAAATACTCTGCTCTCAGTATTTAAAATTAGAGCGGTTTTCATGCCTTGTTTGCAAATCAGTCCTTAGATGAGCGCAAATAATTTCTGCCTGATGAAAGCAAGTTCGTCTTAGGAGATGTGCCTTCCTTTTCCTTGACTTTAATTACTAAATGCAATTGCACAGTTTGTGAAGCACACACAAAATAATTTTGTTCTTCGTTCTATCAAATATAGGGTTTGATAGTTGGGAGACAAGGTCTGCTGAGAGGTTTATTAATTATAGGCTTAAAGTTATAAACTAGAACTTTTGTCTGCTGATATTTATTTGTTTAAAAAAAAACAACAAAAAAACAGGAGCCCCGGCTGGTGTGGCTCAGTGGATTGAGTGCCAGCCTGCGAACCAAAGGGTCATCGGTTAGATTCCCAGTCAGGGCACATGCCTGGGTTGTGGCTGGGTCTCTGGTGGGGGGGGCGCACGAGAGGCAACCATGCATTGATGTTTCTCTCCCTCTCTCCCTCCCTTCTTTTCTCTCTAAAAAATAAATTAAAATCTTAAAAAAAAAAGCCCAGGAATTCTTTTGGCAGTTTGCATTAAAAATGAAGGCTATAGCTATGAAGATAACTTCAAAAAATAAGTTGCAAAAATAAGGACAGTTTCTTGCTAATCTGCTCCAAAGTATTTTTCTTTTTCTTTTTGATCTTTGTCCCTCTGACAGTCCCACTGCAGGTTTAGAACAAGACTGAATGCCTCCTCCTCTTGACTCTCCCTTATCAATCTATTGCAAATGGCTCTTTTTTCCCTCTAAAAGTCACCAAATAATAATTTTTTGGAAGAGGATATCTAAACCTTCTCATAACCATTATATAACTACATATGCTTAAGAAAAATGTTCAGAAAGGTGTATTGTTCCCCATTGATCCCTTTTTTAGGGGAGTCAGGAGTCTCCTGTGAAGTCTGTGTCCCTGACAAGGGTTAATTTTACTCCTGTGAACGCCGTGCCCAGGGAATGTCAGCCAATGGGATCTCACCCTGATGAGGTAATGCTTTCTTCCCACGCTTCATTGGCTGCTGCTCTCATTACTTGGTGTTCTCCCAGAGGCTGGGAAGTGAAGAGGGCTTGTTTTAGGAATAATGGAGCTTTTTTTTTTCCGGCCATTCACTTGGCCCTACTGAATCTTCCAGCAGCATGGCTGGTGCAGGGAAATGCTGAGAACAGGCAGTGCTTAGAGAAGTGCTTAGAGCCCCTGAGGAAAATCTCAGGTTCCCCTTCTTGAGCAATTAGATGTCCTGCAACTTGAGCCAGCTCTTCTACTTGGGTCTGTGGAACTGTCTTCTGGTCTGGCCCTTGCCCCCCTCCCTTTGTCAGCGACTAGGATTCTCAACATTGAGAACATGTGTGAGATGAAGCTAACCTCTGAGGAGGAGAGAGAAAAGCCAGCCTGTCCTAGGACAAATATATCCCACAATGCTTGTCATCCCGTGAACCTGGGGCCCAGCAGTGTTTCACTTCTTCACCCCAGGAGCAGTAGCGCTGGCTGAGCCAAGCAAGTGCTTCTGTAGCTCCCCGGCAAAGCTGGATGAGCGACGATGAGGGAGACTGGAGCTTCCCCCAGCCAGCTGACCTCTGTCCGTTGCCTTCCACTTTGTCTACCTCAGTCCTGGGAGCTTGTGTGTCTGTGCTGTCGTGGCTGGTGTCAAAAGATCTTTGATAAAGAAACAATTGTTCGCCTGTGTCTCTGAAAGAATCTGGAAAATCCTTGGCCCTGCTTTTACATCAAAATCTATCTAAAGTTCCTGGCAAGGAGGTAGGAAGCATCCAATTCTACACTGTGTGCAAATAGGGAAACTGCAGCTGGAAGGTGAAGTAATCGTGGGTGAGGTGGGTGAGGGCCCAGGTGGGTGCTTGTCTCTGACAACCAGGCTAGTCTTGGGGCATAAACTCCTTTACTCACACTTAAGAATTAGACAACAAAGAAGCAAGAAGGCCTAACCAGTGTGGCTGAACTCTCTGAAGAAGTTTTTCAGGGCTAACTTAAGGGGTCATTTGCACAGATGAATAGGACCCTACAACCACATGGGAAAAATTAGTAGGCAGAAACTTCTAAAAGAGACTTGAGGCAGAACATACCCTGTGGACTCTGAGACCTAAGGGTGACAGAGTGCCAAAGGTGAACGGGTTACTTGTGCAGCTCTGCAGAGCAGCCATCGATCTGAGTTAAACGTAATTTAGCTGTGAGCATCTGCACTCTGGCCTTCAAGGTTAGCTTCACTGAGTGAGATTCTGGGAGGCGAAGGGAATGAAATTTTACTCCATTTTGCTATCTAATCCTGGGAAAATGGCTCTTTTTCTGTGATACAGTTTGTTTTGAAATAGGAGAATCACCTTGAATTTAAAGAAAGATTTTGTGAGTGAAAGGCTCACCCTAGGTACTTGAAAGGGTGGAGATGGTATTTAAGATGGAGATGATATTGCCTGAAGCATCCTGAAACTAACTCTGCCCACAGGATGAGCTCTCCCAGTCCTGGTCTTACTCTCTTCTCCCAGTCCCCAGCTGTGACTCTACCTGTGAGAGATCTGGCCCTCGCTAGATTTATCACGAAGAACAAAGAAAGACCAGGAAGAAAATAAAAAGTTATCGACTTCCAGGCTGAATTTGTAATCATAATATATATTAATAGGATGACTCAGATAATACATGTAAAAGTGCTTTGTAAAATATTAACATGATAATGAAATGGAGTTTTGCTCCTCAAAAGATAGGAATTATGTTGTAATCTCTCTACACCAGTGCCCAGCCCAGTGTCTAGCACATAGGTCTTTTTCTTTAACTTTTTATTATTGGAAACGTTTAATTATGTAAAGGTAGAAAGACCAGTTTAATTCACCTCCACATGAAGTTGTTATCAACTCACTACATAGGCATTTGACTAATGCTTTTGGAAGAAAGGAAGTTTGGCAGTTTCTGAGACGTGATTTGCCCTATTCTACTCTTCTCTTCTTTTTTTTTTTTTGACTGTCCTAAATTGTTTATTAGGTAAGAATTTTACAAACATGACACACATTAGCGGCAGCGGTGGAGCTGGAGAGTACTGCGCCTGCTCCAAGCTTCACGGTGAGAACCACCAATAGTGTGGTGGAACTTGTGGCCCTTTCCAAGGCCATGGCTCTTGCGGCCTGTGGATGTCAGCCCTCACATCTCCCTGTGCTTGTGGACTGGTTTGGTGATCCAATGGGTGTCAGGATTCCTTCTGATAGCCTCATGGAATGAATCAATGAGCATAACCTCAAATAATTTGTATGTGGAATATTCACCAACCCAGTAAGAATTCAGGACTCTCAGGGCCCCACAGTGGCACCCAGCTCGCTCCTCAGCAACAGACTGAAGGGTTTGGGCAAGCCAGCTGGTTAACACCGTGATGGACAAGCTTGCCATAGGTCGCACCCTTAGGAACAGGGCGTTTGTGGCCACCACAGCGCACACGAATCCGATGTCTGACATAACCTTGCTGGGCCTTGTATCCCAGCCTACGCGCTTTATCAGGCCTAGTGGGGTGCAGAGAGCTGGTGGTACCCAGCAGTGCACCCTGAGAAGGAAGCACATCATGTTGGACTGCTGCTTCCTCCGTAGGTCTTGGATGTACTTGTAGGCGCCCATCATGGCTTACTGTATGGCTGTGGCCAGACGGGAAGGAAGAGCCTTTCTCCCCATCCTCCTTTTTAAAGAAGAATATGACAATATGAACAATAATAATCAGAAAATTACATTTTCCTTTTTAAAAAAGATTTTATTTTATTTTTAGAGAGAAGGGAAGGGAAGGAGAAAGAGAGGAAGAGAAACATCAATGTGTAGTTGCCTCTTGCTCACCCCAACTGGGCACCCCCCTCCCAGGCATGTGCCTCAACAGGAAATTGAACCGGCAACCCCCTGGGTCGCAGGCCAGGGCTCAATCCACTGAGTCACACCAGCCAGGGCAGAAAATTACATTTTTTATAGCTCTTACTAAAGAGATAAAATTCTTTTTTTAAAAAAAGATTTTATTTATTTCAGAGAAACAGAAAGGGAGGGAGAGGGAGAGAAACATTGATACGTGAGAGATACATCAATCGGTTGCCTCTCACAGGCCCCCAGTGCGGGGACCTAGCCCACAACCCAGGCAAGCCTGATCTGGAACTGAATCAGTGACCTTTTGGTTTGCAGGCCGGTGCTCAATCCACTGAGCCACACCAGCCAGGGCAAAGAGGTGAAATTCTTAAATTCTTTCTTTAAATAGAATATTATTCAGCCCTTTTCTTATTTCTTTTTAAAGATTTTATTTATTTATTTTTAGAGAGAGGGGAAGGGAGGGAGAAAGAGGAAGCATTGATGTGCTATTGTTTGCCTCTCGCACGCCCCCAACCGGGGACCTGGCCTGCAACCCAGGCACGTGTCCTAACTGGGAATTGAACCAGTGACCTTTCGGTCCACAGGCTAGAGTTCAATCCACTGAGCCACACCAGCCAGGGCCCTTTTTCTTATTTTTATTTTATTGATTTAAGAGAGAGAGATGCCTTGGCTGGTGTGGCTCAGTGGATTGAGTGCTGGCCTGTGAACCAAAGAGAGAGAGAGATGTGCTGCTCCACTCATGTATTCATTGGTTGATTCTCGTAGGGCCTTGACTAGCCATACAAGGACCTCACACTGACTATTTGCTACTCATTTCTCTAATTCAGCTGGCTGGTGGGTGCTGGGAGGTGACTGGAAACCACACTAGTCCCTGGAGCTGACTTGTCCTGCCATCAGCCCTCTGTTTTCACTGTGATGTGGATGCAATGGGGCCCAAGGTCTCCATGTTTCTTGGTGTTTCTATTTTATCTTCAACCCTTGTCCTGTGGGCTGACTTTTTATCTTTAAGGACACAGATAACAAGGGCAGTCAAGTCTGATATATTTGTGTGAACAGTCTTTCGGCAGTTCAACCTTGTGTTCTAGTACGACCAGAGTGGTAAAAAGCCTTCCAGTGGTCCAGACTGAGATGGGCATGTAGCTATGAGGCTGCGTTTGGGTAAGTCACTTTCATTTGGGGTAAAATATGGTCTGACTTTCATCTCCATGTGTTTTTCATACTTCTCATGTGCAAAATGGGCTGTTTTAAGGGAAAAAAATATTTTAAAGCACCTAATGCAGTGGCAGGCACATAACCAAGTCAATGTATAGTAGCCACTCTTTCGATCAAAATGAGGAGGTTGCAAGCAGAATAGGCACTGGCAATGCACAGGAAATTCTCCAAGAAATACAACTGGTCAGGAAGCATATACACAGCAATCTTGTAATTAGGGAAATGCAAGTTGAATAACGTGTATTATTATTCTTGCTTATCAAAGTGGCAAAAAGTAAAAATATACATAGTATCCAAGTTGGGTGAAAGTTTAAGCAAATGGTCATTCTCCTACACTGTTCACAAAACCTCTTCCAAGGTAAGTTTGGTAGTATCTATCAAATTTTAAATGTTACTCTTTAATTCCATAATTTTGTTTCTTGGAATCTGTTATACACAAATATACACGTGTGTACAAGCACTTATTGCACTACTGTTTTTCATAGAGGAAACTGGAAACAACCTAAGTTTACTAATATGGATATATTTCTATGGAATATTATGTATAAAAAGCATATTACAGAACATTATCGTATGACCCTATTTATGTTAAGAATAATTGTGTGTGTATGTGCATTTTTTAATTGTGTGAAAAAGGTCTGGGAGGAGGTACCTCATAAAGTTTGGTTTTAGGGTAGAAAGTAAGATTAGAGAATAAAGAGAGAATTTTGCTTTTTATTCTTTAGTCTACATTTTTTGAATTCTTCTGATGATTATATATTATTTTTGTACAGCAGGTCCTCAAATAGTGTCATTTTTGTTCAATGTCATTTTTATAATAATGTTGATGAAAAAAAAATGATTCTCACTGGGGCCAATGTGTGTGTGGAGCTTGTAAGTCTCCCCAGGTCCATCTGGGTTTTCTCCGGGTATTCCAATTTCCTCTCACAGACCAAAGATGTGCACGTGAGGTGACATGGCATGTCTGCATTGTCCCAGTGTGAGTGAGAGTGGGTCTGTGTGTGAATGATCCTGCAGTGGAAGGGCATCCTGTCCAGGGTGGGTTCCCACCTTGCACTCTGAGCTGCCTGGGACAGGCTCTGACCACTCGTGACCCTAAAATGGAATGAGCAGGTTGGAAAGTAATGATCTTACTTGTTTTTATTAACCTTTCTTTTTTTAAAAGAAATTATTTATTGTTGTTCAATTACAGTTGTCTGCATTTTCCCCCCACCATTCCCCCCCACCCCAGCCAAACCCACCTCTCTCTCTTGCTCCCACCCTCCCCCATGGTTTTGTCCATGTGTCCTTTATAGTAGTTCCTGAAAACCCCTCCCCCCACTGTGCCCTCCCCCCTCCCCTCTGGCTATTGTTAGATTGTTCTTAATTTCAATGTCTCTGATTGTATTTTGTTTGCTTTTTTCTTTTGTTGATTGTGTTCCAGTTAAAGGTGAGATCATATGGTTTATTAACCTTTCTTAAATGGATGTAGAGCTCATATTTATTTCAGTATTTAATATTAGAAGTGTTTTGGATCTTTACTTAAAAGTTGGTGATGTTTTTATGACCAGAAATACTGCCGTAGAAACTTAACTCTTGTTTCTGTCAATTAGCCTACGATAAAATTGGTTTCCTTATACATCATTTTGCTGAAAGAACCTACTGACGACATTAAGTGAGGACTTGCTTTATTTGAAAAAACAATTTTTAAAAAGGTTGGTGGTATGAATTAGATCTCTCAGCTCCTGTGTGAGTACTTGTTCAGATCTAACATTTCAACAAGTACTTCTTAGATCTGGAAGGGTAGGAAGCGCTTGTATGTAAGAAGGAAAACTTCCTCATCTTGGTTTGGGGCTTGGATTGTTGGACAAGTGAACCCAAGTGACCCCTTCTGAAGATGGCAAGACTGCCTGGGAACAAGGGAGAGGCACTCCAGTAGCCTTCCGTCCTGGTCTTGTCTGGAAGAGTCAAGGTGATCTCAGAGCTGCAGTCTCTCAGAATTCAAGGCTCCTGAGGGCTATCAGGGAACCTCCCGAGTTCACCTGTGTATCTCTTCGTTTCCTCTTGAGTCAGCAAGTCTGGTTTTATCAGATATGCCAGATTACTAATAATGAAATTCCACTTTAGGTTTCAGGGAGCTTTCTTGGATTAGAGAAAGTACCAACTTCTCTGGAGTTTGCACATTCAGCTCCAACCATTAGATGTAACATCTGGTGAGGAAACAGACACAAACTCTTATTTAAGACTGGGATGGGGCTGAAAGAAGGGGAACCCTGTTTCCCCTTCATAAGTACCTTGCCCCAACTCTGAAAAGAGCTTACCGGAGTTAAGAAAACATCACTGTCACATCCCACAGAACTCCCTGATTTCTGGATTGTACACAGAAGGGAATGGCACCAAAATACTGGCAACGGTCTGCATGAGGTACAATGGTGCTACATTTCATCACACTGCTGAATATTTACCATTTAAAATTGGGAACAGCCCTGCCTGGTGTGGCTCAGTGGGTTGGGCATCTTCCTACAAACCAAAAGGCCACTGGTTTGATTCTCGGTCAGGGCACATGCCTGGGTTGCGGGTCAGGTCCCTGGTTGGGGATGTGTGAGAGTCCCCTCTCTCTAAAAATAAATAAATAGAATCTTAAAAAAAAATAAAATTGTGAACAATATCTACATAAGAGTATATAATGTATATACATGGTTTGAAGGATAATTATGAATAATGAATCATCCACCCAGCTTGAGAAGTAGAATAGCACAAAGCCTCTGAAGGTCCTCTGGGGGGTGGCTGCCGGCACTGTGCTGCCAGCTGGGCACCACCAAGGGGAGGGAGGTCTCCTCCTGAAGGGCAGGCCTTCTCCTTGGGCACAAAGACTCCACCTGCTGCTGTGCTGTAGGCCTACTGGGCTGACATTTTCTCACTCATCTACCCAAATGACCCCTTCTCTAGCTGCCATAGAGGTGACTTACAAGTTTTGTGTCCTATACCCTCCACTAGAAGTAACCATTATACTGAATTTTGGATTAATTATTCTCTCGTTTTTCTTTAGCATTTTACTACATATGTATGTATTCCTAAATCATCTCCCTCTGGTTTTTTCCTCCTAGAAATGCCACTGTTGGTGTGTTAGTGTTTCGGTGTTGCTCTAACAAACTGCCATAAACTTAACGGCTTAAAGCACACACACTCATGTGTGGGGGGCAGGGGCTCTTCAGGAAGTCTCTGTACCTGCCGCTCAAATTTGCTGTGAACCTAAAACTGCTCTGAAGTCTTTTTTAAAACAAAGTTTAAGTGCTAGCATTAAGGGAATCCGGGAACTCTCTGTACAGTTTTTATAGCTTTTCTGTAAATCTATCACGATTCCAAAATAAGGCATACAAAAGCACAACACAAATTTATTATTTTACAGTTCTGTAGGTCACAAGTCTGAGTTGAGTCTCTCTGGGCTAAAATCAAGGCTCAAGGGGAAAATCGAGGGGCCTCCAGGAGAGAATGGATCCGTTTCCTGGCCCTTTTACCACCTACAGGCTGTTTTTATAGAGCTTAATCTATAGAGCTCTCCTCCTTTCACTGGGGGTCAGGGGTGGGGCCGGAAGTTCCGGCCCTCTAGTCATTTGGTCCTTCTGGCATCAGCCCCATTGCAGGCTATCTAGGGGCCACACCTTAAGTCACCTCATTACCATAAACTCAGGTGTGATGGAAAGGAACTTGTTATGAGTAACAAAATATACTCCTTACCAGTATCGCTCAGGAAATCACAAGGGTTTTAGGAGCTCTGTGCCAGGAACCTGGGACAAATACAAAATGCATGTATCTTACTACATCACAGTATCACGCATATACTTTCTTCATATTTTCTATCTGAACTAGAATGCTGCAGTCACTGGAGGTATACTGAAGTTCATTACTTCCTTGTGTTTTTGGTGATAATTTATTGTGAGGTCATATTTCTTGGAACCTTACCTGTAAGATTTCCAGAGAAGATTTACTTTTGCTTATACAGGGAGCCTGGGGGCACTAAAGTGATCACCTTTATAGTTTTCAGCTTAGGGTTTTCTGGGTCACACAGGTAGTATGAAATTCGGGCTCCCCACAATATGCTTGCAAACTTGTATAGGAATTCTCAGAGGAGAGTTGTTTTCTTTTTTTTATTCCATCACAGTTAAAGTGAAGATAGTCAGATATCCTTACCCTTTCCCTCTGTAGGTCAGGTTTTTTTCTTGTTCTCCCACTGAGGATATAGCCCTTTGGGGATCTTAGTTTTGCTGAAGTCGCCAATGTGATTTATGGGCAAGATGCCAGAGGCCTGGAGAATAGGGTTGCCTTTTTAATCTAGACAAGGTCACAGAGGCTGCTCAGATAAAGTGACACTTAGGACACTGAAGCTGAACTTAGGCTTGTGGAACAAGTGGCAGTTAGCCATGCAACAGGCATAATACCTTGTGTTCCTCACGAGGCCGGAATCATGTCTAGAGTGTCCACTACCGTGTCTTCAGCACTTAACACAGTACTTGTGTGTGATTAAGAAGTATCAAGTATTCCAGGTGGAGAAAAAGCAATTATAAAGCAAACAAGAAGAAACCAATAGCAAAACCTTATTGAATAACAGAAAA
>VMDR010005187.1:0-53438 GCA_007922815.1 Macrotus californicus | reverse complement strand
CTGTTTGATTCCATTTTGCTTTCCAGTTTGTGCTAGGTGTAGAAAGCATCCTTCTCAGGCTAATTTGGTCTTAGTAGACCTAGCCTTTTCCCATAAATATTTGATTTTCCCTCTTCTGAGTAGTTAGGCAAAGTCTACGTAGGTCAAACCTTTTTTAACCTACAAGGTTCAAAGAGAAACATTGTCAATCCTTCTGTTGTATTTGCTTACGGTATCAAAAAATTGTCTTGACTGACATTTCTATAACTGAATGACAAGTTGTTTTGATGATGAATTTAGTGCTTTGCTTTTCAAAGCCTTTCCTAGCAGCTAAACCAGCTAAAAGTGTGGAGACAGGAAGCAGTAACCTCAAAACTCTTTCCCTCACAACCCCTCCTTGACAACAGACAACATGAAGAGTAAGACTGGAGGTGAGAAGGTACTTATCTGCTGCTTATGAGCTAGGCAGTGGGAGCTAAAAGATTTCTCACAGATAATCTGTGAATCTTGTGCTATAGTTGACTTCTGGAAAATTGAAACTTGCTTGTACTTCCATGAGAATGGAGTGGGAGAGGAAGCTTGGTTACAACAAAAATCTTTCCCTTTTTGCCTATTGTAGATAAGTCAATTACTATATTTATAAGCAAGTCAACTTTCTGCACAGGTAGAGTGGATAACCATCTGCAAGGTGTGGCTCCAAGTACCAGAGAAGGAACCCTGACCCTGAAAGGACCCTCTTCACCAGCTCAGTTAATGCTTAGATTTCCAAAAAGATAAAGCCTAAAATGTAATGTGGGAAACATGTTGATTTAAATTAGTGATCATGGCCTACGTATATAAGGCTACAAAGCATTTGAACTCCATATTAATATGTAAAGTATTACAGACTTTATGTATTAATAGGAAGGTGTACATCTTTACAGCAATTTTATAGGTGGGAAACTGAAGTCAATTGGGTCAAGTGACCTGTCCAATGTTATAAGACAAGTTAGTGAC
Source organism: Macrotus californicus (assembly GCA_007922815.1). Classification (NCBI taxonomy): domain Eukaryota; kingdom Metazoa; phylum Chordata; class Mammalia; order Chiroptera; family Phyllostomidae; genus Macrotus; species Macrotus californicus. The sequence continues at coordinate 52,463 of VMDR010005187.1, read as the reverse complement.
CCTTAAGACTCGGCTCATGCCTCATGACTTCTAATCTACTATTCTTTTGTCTTTGCCAAGTTGCCTCAAAGCTTCAACACAATTTCAGTGACTGATTTTAGATCCTCTCAAAGTTGGGCTTGATAATTGGATGGGACTACATGTCTGAAGTAAGAGTTAAGGAGGAAGATACCCTTGAACAGGGGAGCAAATAGAACAGGAAAAGACAAGACCAAGATAGATTCCATTTCTTCCTACCATTTTGCTGCATTCCCATCCTGCAAAAACTACTCAGCTACAAACAAAGCTGGAGATGATTCTAAGCCAATCCCTTGTTTTATAGAAGAAGAAACTGAAAACAAATGAAGTAAATAACTTTTTAAGTAAGGTCTCACACATAGTGGAAAAGCTAAGGCTTTATTTATGTGTTTTTATGGTTCTAGATGTAACGTTTTAAATCATGAGTGAGTAGAAAACCAAATTTGTGAATTCAGCAAAATTGACTTGATTTTATGGTCACATTTAGAAAGTACATCTCCAAACAGTCTCTGCCTCTAATGTGCATACATAAAACATTTTGCTTACCATTTCAAAGACTTCCTGAAGGTCATAGATGGATCCCAGACAAGGCCTACAGATAATATATTCACATGAAATGCCTCTCATAAATTATTTTAGATCCATAAGCAATAATTATACTATGATACCTCTTTCATTTCAGCTTGCCTAAGTATACAAAAGGGTTTGCACATAAACATTAGTCAATACAGAAAGTCATTTGTAAGTCTAAACCTCATTTGGGGAAATCCTTAACTTCACGGTCTTTGTGAAATGCCTTTATTTGTCATGTTTAGTTTAACATATTTTGTGTTTCTTTTTCTTTATCATAGCACCATAAAGAAATAAAATGCCCCATAGAGGCTGATGAACCAAAGAGTAGAGTAGGCAGCACTCAACACTGAGATCTGCATCGGGAAGTTAAGGAAGCAGTAGGAAAGGTATAGATATTTGGTTAGCAATGTGACTTCCCTTCAGAGCCTCTTAAGAACTTTATTGGGTTCCATCTCTGCACATTCCAATCAGAATTTCTTTTGCAGTTTAAAAATCAGGTTGGAAAATCCTAATCACATTTTTTCCTTTTTTAAGTCCTGAGTGAACAGAATTTAACCTGTTAGGCAGGAACTGAAGAAAATGAAAGCTGGCTGTTTTCAGCCATCTTGCCCTACGATGTTTGTGAACATGTTGTGAAGGTGACACTGGTTTCCCTGGCACAAAAGAACACCTCCCTCCTGACCACAGAGTTCGTAAAGTTACCGGAACCTCCCTTTCAGTATTCTTCCTGTTCAGGCCCAGGGTACCCTTCATCTTGTGGCCATCTGACCACTTTCACCTTTCAGCCCCTGTAAGAAGCAGACTGCCCTGCAGGCCAGGCCAGGGTTTACTCTGGAAACTGTTAGACAAACTGTTCTTTCCGGGAGGAAGGAGAGACTCAGCCATCTCTGGCTGTGGTAACAGCTGGTGGTTTGACGTCTTAGAGATGTGAGAAAGATGAGTACAAAACATTCATCAAAATTAAGTAGTAGGAGGAGGGTTTTACAATGAAAAGATTGTTTAAAAAGATGTGGAGCCACAAGGGATAGCGTTATAAGCTGAAACTCATAGCAGCAGAGTTATGACCACCCTTAGGTACAAAGGGGCCAGCACAGAGTGAAGTCACGAGAAGCACATGGAAAGAAAATGGTGTAGAAGAGGCCATGACAGAAGCAGTGACTCTATCAAGAGAAACAGTCAGGCCAAGCACATTAACTCCTATCAACAGAAAGTGTGATTTTAAACAAAATCTAAAGAGATCTTAGTTTAAACAAGTACAACTGATTACAGAAAAAAATAGAAATAGAAGCCTAATTAATTCACTCATCAAGCTGCTGTTGGTCAGCACCAGTCTGGACTCCATATTTTACCCTGATCTGTGTTTTTGCACAGGCAAACACTTCAGTATAGAGGATGTTTTCCTTGTCATTCTAACGAAAACATTAATTGAAAAATAAATGTGCACCCCTATGTTCATTGCAGCGTTACTTAAATAAGATAAGGAAGCAACCTAAATGTCCATTAACAGATAAATGGAATATTACTCAGCCATAAAACAGAATGAAATCTTGTCATTTGCAATGAGATAGATGGGCCCAGAGAGTATTGTGCTGAGTGAAGTAAGACAAAGAAAGACAAACACCACATGATTTCACTTATATGTGGAATCTAGCAAAACAAACAAACAAGAATGTGGAGGTGGAGGTGGGTAGGGCAGGGAGAGAAATGGGGGGAGGAATGGGGACAACTATAATTAAACAACAATAAAAAAAGATATTTTAGAAAATGAATATTTATGAAGGACTTAAAATTAATACAGACATTCTATGTTCATAAAGAACAATCAATATAATAACAATGTCAATTATTTTTTTACCTATTCTATCTATAAAGATATATAATTCTAACAACAACAAAAAAAAAGCAGACTCACAGACACAGAGAACAAATTGATGCCTGCCAGAGGAGAGGGAGGTAGGGGAATGCATGAAAAAGGTGAAGAGGATTAAGAAGTACAAACTTGCAATCATAAAATAAATAAGTATGTAATGTATAACATAAGGAATATAGTCAATAATATCATAATAACTCTGTACAGTGACAGATGATTACTAGATTTATTGTGGTGATCACTTCTTAAGGTATATAAATGTCAAATCATTATGTTGTACACCTGAAACTAATATAATGCATGTCAACTATAATTTTTAAAAAATTACTGTGCTACATGAAACAGTCAGAAAGTAACTCAAAGGTCAAATAGTTCATTAGCAAAAAAGTCCCATCTGAGCATCTAAATCTAAGTCATTCATTCTTAAGTGATAAAAATTAACAAAAAAATCAATAAGTATTTTCTACAAATAAATTTTGATTTGTCAGAAAATTGTTCTTTGGTGTTCTAACTTCTGCCATGATAAAGTTATGCATTCATTCAGTAAATAAAATAATGGGGCCTAATGTGCTAGATTCATGGGGGATGGGAAGATGTAAAAGATGTAGCCTTTTCCATCTAGGAGAAATCTTAAGGCAGATACACAATTAGCTACATTCCAAAGCCACATAAGGTACATGAGCCCTGTAGAGATTCACTGACAGTCCTATGAAAGAGACTTTGTTGCCAGACAACATGATTCTGGAAGCTTTTGTGCAGGCTGGCCTTTAGCTGGGCTATGAAGTCTGAGGCAAGTTTAGATAGGCTAAAATGAAGGAAAGGACTTTTACTTTAAGGGTTTACTGGAGACAAGCAGGGCATCCCATTTACTTAACAGGAGAGTAGGTGAAGATGGCTGATACCAATCATGGAGGGCCTCTAATGTCAAGAAAAGACACATGCATTTTACTAGCAAGGCAACGGAAGACATTGAAGACATCTCAGTTAAGTAAGTGCCACCTTGGGATGTTCCCACATCAATGCAGAATGCAATGACTCGAAACAAGGCTAGAGTGAAGGCAGAGACCCACTGGAGGCTGTTGCAAGAGTGTTGATGTGAGCTGCAGAGGTGGCAGCTGGGACGGAAATGATGGACAAGTCATTGGTGCTCAGTTGTGCTTGGTGATAAAGAACAGGAATCAAAAATGACATAGAGGACATGAGCTGGGTGAGAACAAAAGAAGAGGTACTTGTTGATAAAATTAGATAAGCGAAGAGAGGAAATTTGGGAAATAAACTGTTGAGTTCAGTTTTTGATATGTTAGTTTTGAGTGGTAGGCAAGGCATACTAGAGGAAAGGTCTGAGATATATACATTGGGATGTCATCTGTAATAAGATGACAGTTAACATTAAACCTGCTAAAAGCCATTGCCTACACTATAATCCATCCCTACCATTCAGAGACACTGCCCAGCAATACAGGCTGAGAGCCATCTAGGACTGAAATTTCCTAAACACAAAGCAACATAATCTTGGGTGCAATGTGACCCAGCCCCTATCATTCAAAAGGGTGCAATTGTCCTCTCAACTCCTAAATGTAGAAAGACAGTTTAAGAGAACACCATGGCAGAGCACCTTAACTTCTATGAAAAAGGTACCCATACCTAAAACCACCAAACTACTTCCAAAAATCAGATTTTATTATCCTAGAAAGGTGCCTATAGTCCAAATAGTAAGTAACCAGGGTTTTCTAGTTTTCTACATAAATATTATGATAGTAATTGAGCTAACAGATAGAAAGAAACTCAATAGTATCAAGAAACTTCCTATATTAATATATTACTTTCCAAATGTATATTTTAGTCCAGTAACCAAATCTGGAACCGTATTTTCCTCCTCAGTCACCAATAATTCTGAGCCTTCATTCAAAACAACTCTGTAAAAAAGATAAGAGTGCATTTATTCTCTCTGTTTCATTCTCCCTAAATCTTCCATTTCCAAAGAGTCTAATCAGGATCACCCTGGCACATACAGAATCTTCCAGGTAAGTGTCATGGCCTGGAAGTTGGAAAATAATTGCTGCCTTGAACATTAACACTACACAGGAAAATAGAGAGAGAGAACAAAGACAATATTGTCCCTTAAACTCCTGCAGTCATTCCTAAGCATATTAGTATCTAAAAATCTTGGTTTGCAATCTCTCCAGGAAATTTCCTAGATGGCTGGTTTGCAATTCTTTGTGTTTTTCTCTATTAGATCATAAGAGCACCTACAAAGGGATGGGGTGGTTGAGTTGCCTCTTTAGAGCTCATAAAAGCCAGAGCTTTTCTATTCCACTAAAGCATTTTTAAGCCAGAAATAGACCTGAGATGTCTTCAAGCCCAACCCCTATCAGATGAGAAAACCAAGACCTAGAAAAGCTGTGCCACAGTGTAACAGACTGAAACTCCTGATCACATCCCCCTACATTGAAAAATCCATAGCTTTAGCTTTTGAGTTGGAAAAAAAGAAAGGTAAGAAACATAATAGACATGGCCTTTCCGAAACCAAGGGCAAGCAGCCACACCCTTGTTTCAAAAAAAAACACAGGAAGATGCTGAGATTAACTTTCCTGACTGGAAAATGGAGCCCTGCCCCTAACATTGGGCAAGGTTGGTCTGAACCTTGTGAGCTCATTAACCCAGCCAGGAGCTAAAGCCACACCCAGCCTCAGTGTGCATTTCTGAAGGCGCAAGCAAATTTAAAGTACGCATGGGCTTCAAAGTCAAGGTGTGTGCCAACCCAGCAGCCCTTGTTGATGTAAGTTTAACACAGCACCCTAACACATCTCTGCTCCTATAAATCGCCTTTCTTCCTCCTCATTCTTCTCAGATATTTGTCCTCCTCTCTTTAATCTCCCATGATCCAAATCATCTCCTTCCTCATCTTCTGGAGAAAACTTCTTCCATACTCTTTTGTTCCTTCCACCCCCTCCTCCTTTCTTCCCTAATAGTTCTCTTTTCCCTCCAGCCTGCAATAGCGCACACGTGCACACACACTCAAGACCAGCATTTTGTTCCTCCCACATGTCAAGCATAATAAAGTCCATCAGTTTGCAAACTTTTACTACATGCTTGCTGTGTGCAAAATACCATGGTAAACAGTAAAGGTGATAAAGGTTCTTAATTGTCTCCACATTAGTAATTTCCTGCTCTTTTTCTTAACCCTTTGAAGTCTTATTTCCCTTACCACTCTGGCTAAACTCAAAAGTCCCGAGTGGGCTCCTTTTAGCCAAACCAGTGGTCTTCCCAAGTTATTATTCACTTCTCCTTCCCTTATCCAATTAATGCTTTTAGCCACTGGTTTTTGTTTTAACTCTCTTCTTCTTTGACTTTAATGATCCTTCATTAGCCTTATTCTCCTTGTCTCTCCAAACACATTCTCTGTCTCCTTCGCTAGCCCATCACACTCTTATTAACCATGACTCCCAACTAGAGCTCTTTTCTTCTTACCCAGTTCCCATATCATCAGCTTTCTACTGGATATTTTCTGATACCTCAAACTGAACATGTCTAAAGCTAAGCACTATTTTTCCCCTAAACTCAAGGTCAACTATGTCATAGGATTTAGGGGAAGAATAAATGTTTTGGTACAGGAAAAGCCAGGTAGAACAGTGCCTGGCACATTATGAGTGCAAAATAAATGTCAACCACCAATTACTATTAATAAAATCATTCACTTAAATCCTGGCTTTCTTTAAAGTCCAGTTCAATTCCCAACCCTTCATAAAGGCTTACTATTCTATGTTAATCTCACTAAAGTGTTTATTTTATGTTTTCTCATTTTAGTATTAATTTATTTCCTCCATCAACAAATATTTGTTGAACACCTACAATACCCCCAGCATCATTGCATAGTACTGAGGTGATAAGGATGAATAAGACATGACCCTGCCCACATGAAGCTCACAGTCTAGAGGAAAAAACAAATGTGGCAACACAATAACAATAATTTTGGGAACACTGAGGAGCAAAGAAATCCATTGTTTTGCCATTTGAGGTCCCAGAGAAGGCTTCTTCAGTTGAGAAGTATAGGGGACATTCCAGATTACAAGAATAATATATGCAAAGTGATTAAGACATCAAATGGTCTGTGAGGTAGGGGAGTTCCAAGAGTTATTTATCTGTTTCCAGCTGTTATGCCCTATTATACATAGCCTCCTCAAATAGATCGTAAAGTCCCTGAAAGCATAGAGAACTTGATTAATTACACAAGCAGTTCCTGTGTGCTAAGTCTTTATATTTCTTTCCCTCTTTTTATATTCCCTCAGACCCAATACAGGTTAAAATACAACAGGTTTAATAATTATTTGTTAGATTAAGTTACGCTCCCATCTAAATGCCTCTTACAAGTTTATAATGAAGGCTAAATACCCAGAGAAAGCTTCTGCAAGGAGGTGATTCTTACATTAAGGACATGAAGTGAAAGAGAATTAGGACTTAGATGGGTGCAAAAGGGGAGAAGGGAAACTTCAAGAGAGAAACAGTATCAAGAAGGTCATAAATGCAGGATCAGGTGTGTGAGACAGCGAAGGAAGCTGCAATACTATTGAGAGAATGTCTAAGTCTCCGCCCATCTCTAAATGTCTGTGATTAAATTCAACAATGCAATGAGTGTTTCTGCTTATAACTGGTTTCCACAAAATAAGTAAGTGTAAACAGAGTATCATTATGGTAGTGCATTAAGGAAAAAATTCTAGGAAGATTTCACAATTCTCATTTTTATGTCCTTGAAGCTCAAAGTGGGTGTTTGCGCCTGTCACTGAACCTAGAAAAGCACATTGAAGATTTTGGTAAATACCTGAATGAGCACATAAGTGAAGACCTGTCTTACCAAAGCATTAGAGAAGGAGCAAGCACGTTAGACAACAGGAATCTAATACTTCTGAGACCCATCACACTTACTAACACCCTGTTTTAGTCTCCAACTAAAGAGCCTTATAGTGGAAGGAAACAATATCCTCATATGTGCCCACTCTCCCTTTCTATGGGATAGAGTCCGTGGCTCAGAAATGGAACCCTCCTAGATTCAGTATTCCTAAGGCTGATCTTAACTATGCACCCTGATTATTAGTAGTACTCAATATCAAGGAAAGCCATCCAGTCACAAGGAAGTTGGAAATACAGCCACAGTGATGATCTCACACTTCATCATGTGTCAAGTACCCCTCAGCAATTAAAAGCACAACACTTGACCTTCTCAGCAAGTAAAAAAAAAAAAAAAGTCAAACAGCCACCTAAGTTCTTAAGAAGGAAATCTATGCCACTGTTAAAATGTGAGACATTTTAATAATTCAGATTCTTGTGTGAATGAGTGAGTAATAAATAGGAGTTGCTGCTGTAATCAGTACATTACTTTGAGGATTTGAGCCAAAAAAAGTGACACAGATACTACAGAAAGGGGCTCATGATTAGATCAGAGGTCAGAGTGAACAGTGAGTGGGTGACTCTGATGACACCATCAGGAATCATTAACCTAGTTACCTTGGCAGCCACAGTCCCCAAGATAACGAAGATGATGACGAATGCAAAAGGTGACAGTCGTGGTGATGCAGAGATAAAGTTGTAGCTCAAAGTTACAAGAAATTCTCCCATCATGCAGTTTCTCTTCCAGGAATGAAGACATAAACACATGCAACCTGAATGGTGACATACACAGACTACATTAAGATGCCTCTGAAATTGGTGTTGAAATACTAAGGCCCAAGAACTCTCAAGTCTCTTTTTCACATCTTCTAATGAGCAACTGAACAGCAGCTGGTCCCATCCTGCACACCTGTCTTCTGGAGTCATCAAAATGAGAGTAATGAGCAAGAAGTTAGACACCTGCTTTCCAACCACTTCTCAACTGAGCCTGGGTTACCTTCCCTCCAGCTTGGGAAACCAATTCTTAGGCAACTATTCTCAGACTGAAAGCTCTGCGTACATTTATTTTTTAATGACAGCACCATGTCATTGACCAAAAAGAATCAAAGAAATCATAAGAGACATACATTGGCGCTGCGCATGTGCATGGGTGCAAATGGGGAACACTGCGATGGCCAGGGCAGGCCAGGCGGTGGGGACCCCAGATGCCAACAATGGCTACAGCAGTGACCAGAGGTGGGCAGCATGGGTGCAAAAGGCATGGCGGTGGCCACAGGCCTGGTCATTTATTGCAGGAAAGAAAGGGCCTGGCCAGCAAGTTTAGAGAGAGCCCAGGGACGGTGTCCCAGCTGGACTCGATAAGGGTCTGGCTGGGCAAGCACTACAAGAAGTATGTTCATGCGGACACACCTGCCAATAAAATGCTAGCTGGGCTGGTGGTGCAGTTTCTCCAGTTCCAGGAAGACGCCTTTGGGAAGCATGTCACCTACCTGGCCTTTACCCAACAAGCTGGAGGCACCTTGTGTCACATTCTTGGGTCTGCTTACAAGTGTAAAAATGAATAGGGATGGTTGACCTTTGATCTACTGAATCCGTCCTGAATGGACCATAACGGTGAGATGTTTATGAACATTGAAAACACTGATGTGGAGGAGTTGTCTGACCAGACCCAGCATCTACCTCATTCCAGACATTGATCTGAAGTTGGCTAACAAATTGAAAGATATCGTCAAAAGACATCAGGAGACATTTACTGATGAGAAGTCAAGAGCTTTCCACCACACTTATCTGTGTCCTTCCTCACATGAAGATGAAGAGTGGTTGAGACCCATGATGAGAAAAGACATTGGGGATTTTACCAGAACAGTTACAATACTTGGGTCCAAAGCAATCATGTTGATGTGGAAATTGAAGATCCACTAATTCCAGAAATGGCATAGGAGATTCATGCAAAATGAATTTTGGACACTGCTGTTTTCAAAAAAATGAATGAATGAGGATTATGAGGTAGACAAGAACAGGAAGCCTGTGAGTTTTCAATAGCAAATTTCAACAAAAAATTAAGACCTAGACAGAAGTCCAGAGAGAAAAGATAGAAAAGCATCAGCTAATGCTCGAAAGAGGAAACATTTGCCTTTCTCTCCACCTTCCACATCCACAGAATCAAAGGCCAAGCTAGTCCTTACAGGAAGCACAGAAGTCAGAAAGAGGAAGATGAGCAAGATCTTACTAAGGATATGGAAGACCCAACAACTGTACCCAACATAGAGAAAATGGTACTTCCAAAAAATGTAAATCCAAAGAAAGATAGTGAAAATATATCTGTTGAAGGAGGAACTACAGCCCATCTAGATGAACAGGATGAAGAAACAGTCAGAAAGAAAGGAAAATGAAGATCCCAGCAAAGGTGATCAAAATCAGTCAGTTGACCCTGGTAAAGATAACATGGCAGAAAAGACCAATCACATCATTATTCCTAGCTATGCATCGTGATTTGATTATAACTGTATTCATGTGATTGAACAGTGTGCTCTTCCTGAGTTTTTCAATGGGAAAAACAATTCCAAGACTCCAGAGATATACTTGGCATACCAAAATTTTATGATTGACACATATCGCCTAAACTCCCAAGAACGTTTGACCAGTACTGCTTGTCAGGGGAACTTGACTGAAGATGTGTGTGCTATGATGAGGGTTCATGCCTTCTTAGAGCAGTGGGGGCTTGCTAATTACTGAGTGGATCCAGAAAGTTGGTCCCCCTCCTACTCTTCATGTCAGTGTATTTGCTGTTACCCCTCTGGGCTCCTGCCTCTACATCTTTGATTGCTTCAGGTCCCTGCTGCTCAACAGATGTTACATTTTCTTGAGAAGAACAGGAAAAACCAATTGATTTGCAGAACTTTGGTCTCCATACTGACATTTACTCCAAGAAAACCTTAGCAAAGAATAAAGGTGCCAGTGCTGAAAGAGACTGGACTGAGCAGGAGACTCTGGTAACCCTGGAGATCCTGGAGCTGTGCAAGGATGATTGGAACAGTTTCCGGACATGCTGGAATTCATACTCAGGCTGAATGCATCCTCCACTCTTTTGAGGCTTCCTATTGAGGATCCATATCTGTACCTACCAGCCTGTCCCCTTTGTCAGTCAAGGAACCCAGCAATGAGCACTGTGGCCTTTTTGGCATCTGTGGTAGACCCTTGTGTGGCATCTGCAGCAGGAAAATCAGCTTCGGAGGACTTTTCTCGGTCCGGGAAGAAGGAACATTGGAATTGGTTGAAACTCATGTCAAGAAAGCACAAGAAGCTGTCCGAGCCTCTGGGAAAGTGGATTCCCACCTAGGGCCAGGAGAGCAACTGCATTTCAGGCACAGCCCCAATGAGCCAGAAAAGCTTGAAGGAGCTGAAGGCAGAAAACAAAGGGGGAAATGAATCAGGTGAAGATGATAAAGCACAAGACAGAGACAATGGAAAAAATAGCAAGAAGGAACAGGATAGTGAAGTTAGTGAGGATACCAAATCAGAGGAAAAGGAAACTGAAGAGAACACGGAACTCACTGGCACTTGTAAAGAAAGAGGAAGTGCTGTTGGGAACAAGATGGTGGTAGAACATGAAATTTCTGAAGGAAACAGCAGCTCTTGCCTCCACTGCAACCAAAGTCAAGCACCTGTCTGCATTCTCGGGCACTGGAAATGGCCATGGGGCAGAGAGAACAAGGCTTTGCAACAACAGAGGCAGCAGTTGCTTGCTGAACGCCAGAAGTTCCACAAGGAGCGGCTGAACTACGAGGAGCAGCAGCATGGGCAGAACCCTCTCCAGGGCCGGGCCTGGCGCCGCTGGGGGCAGCAGGGCACCGCAGCCTCCCTACGCTCTGCCGCAGCACCGGATGCCACCGCCCCGCACACCCCAGCCAGGTCAGATACCAGGTCCGGGTTCCATGATGCCTGCGCAGCCCATGCCAGGCCGCCTGATTCACACCGGTGCAGCCAACAGCCACTGCCTGGGGGTGGCCCTACCCCTCCTGGGATGCTGCCAATGCCCGGGAAACATCTTAGGACCCTGGGTAATCCTCACAGCACCTAAGAGCATGTATGCCCTCCGCCGCCGCTGCAGCAACAGCAGCTGCAGCCACAGCAGCTGCAGCCACCTGCAGGTGGAGTCCCTCCGCCTCCTGCTCCAGGCCCACCCGCCCCTGGGGTGCCCTAGCCTGGAAAATGCCGGGGACATCCAAGCCCAGCGCCAAACTAGCTGGAGGGAGGAGGACAAGACTTATGTTCTTCGGCTTCCTTGGGTTTCCTTCAGGATTTTTCTCCTCACGTATCCCGTCTCTCCCCATTCCCCATGCCACCCCTGTCCATGCCCTGACAGCCCTTGTGCTAGGTCCTTAGCCAACACTGAAGGGAAGTCTTGGTGACAGTGTCCCTGGTTATCCTAAAAATAACCTGTGTTTTCCCTGTCCTGGTGTGGGTATTCTGTCATTATTTTTGCTCTCCTGCAGTTTTCTGCTTTGTCTTATACCTCTGTGGATAATGTGTTAATGTGTCTCTCCCCCTCTCTCTCTCCCCATCTCTCCCTCTCTCCTCTCTCCTCTCTCATCATTTTTGCTTTAAAGGAAAGGATCCGAAGTTAATAGGCACCAAAAAAAGGTGTTGGGCAGAGGGGATAGCCAATGGGGGCAAACCTTAAGGCAGTGTAAGTGACCTCATTTCTGCTTATCTGAGCTAAGAATGGCGCTGATGATGAAGTTTTGTGAGGCTTTTGCCACAAGTAGATGCGCCAAAATTCAAAGTGGTGGGGGAAGGGCCTCCACTGATTTTTCTCCCTAGTGAGGACTGTGAGGCCCTCCAGCCTACTTGGCAGGACATAAGCCCACCCTTAAGCACCTGGGTGGCGGGAAGCACACACATTAGCACAGGTCCACTCCCTCCCCAGGCCCACAGCTCTGCTTCCCCATGCAGATTGTTGGATTGGGGTGGGTGCTTTTGTTTTTCTGAAGGCAATGTGAGTTTTGTCCTTAGTTCCTGGGACTAGCCATGAAAGTTTTAGGAACCAAGAACAATGGCCACCCAATGAATCAATCTCACTATTCACTACCTGTGTGCATTCTTTTGCTCCCTCTTAAAAAGTAAAATAAAATAAACTTTAAAAAGAGGGAGAAAGGTAAGTAGATAGTGCTGAACATTTTAGCTCACGGAACTTGGTTAGGACAGCTGGGGTGCAGGTCCCCACAATACATCTTGCAGGGTGAGTGGGATTTAGTACACTCCTCATGCAGGAACTACTTGGAGGAAGATACTCACACAGAGTCACAGCTGAGTGGTAGTTGTGTGGGATTTCTACACTCAGGACAACAGAACAAAGACATTAAGAAGGAGGATGGTCTGTGTCTAAAGAGAAACAGTGAGATCCCCTCCCCGCCTGGAGCAGAGGTTCAAATGTGAGACCTTCAAAGTTAGGACCACAGATTCATTTCTTTTCCTAATCTGTCTGTGAAAGTGACTCCTTCTACTTCCTGATATTGATATATTGATATTAATTTTACAGTCCTGGCTTTAAAAGTCCTTTCTGGATGGTTACCTTTAGAAAATAAAAAGTAGTATCTTGTTGTAGAGTATGGTAGTAGAGAAAACAAAATTCTCAAGAAACATCTATAACTTTGAAATATCCATCACGATCACTTGGAATGACAAAGCACCCAATCGTTTTTTTACCGGTCAGAGAAACTGGCCTCAGCGTACTGTCGTGTAGATACGGCATCTTTTGATTACAGGGCATTTTTGATGTTCATCTTTTTATGTTGCTTTCCCAAGTCCAGGCTCAGAGCAAACACTTTCCTACAAGAAGTAAATCACTCCCTTTTGTGCATAGCTACTTCAGCAGGGTCATTTGCTGAACTAAAAATAAAGTTTTAAATTACTGTCCTTTGCTGATTATTTGAATGATTAAATTCCATTTTTCTGCCTTCCATGCCTCTCTCAGAAAAAGAAAGGCTGAGAGAAATGCAGCAGCATTGGAGAACCCAATCCTGTTCAGACTGGCCATTTTGACAGTTTATTTGCTGAGGCTTGGGGAGAAATGAAAATAAATACTCTCATGGAAAACAAAAGTGGAGTGGCCCTGATTTCGTCTTCATGCTGAATAATTAGCTTCCTAGAAAATAACCAATATCGGCTGCAAATCTATGAACAATGCCATGCATTATATGCACACTCCGTCCATCATCAGTCACCGGCCCTTTCAAGGGCCTGGTGTAGTAAGTTGGACTCATATTCTGAAGTCCAAAAAAAAAAAATCCTCTATTATGGATCCCAGTTGCACAATTATCCAAATCTGGGAGAAAACATGTAACTTTAGTAAAGTAAACGTCTAAATTAAGATCTCACACTTCCTAAGTCATACTTCTTTAATTCAGCCATACAGATCTTTCTACAGTGTCATTAAAATCATAAAGAATCAGACTAGGTTTAAACTGCTTAGAATTTTAGGCTGTGCTGTGAGCCAATGAGTTAGGATTATTAAATTAGTGGAAAAAAAGAACCATGCTTTATACACACACACACATGCATCTCACCACAGACATACCAGTAATCTTTCACAACCCTAAGGAGGACAATTACACTTTGACCAGAGAATTTCCTTATCTTTCTAATTTCTTCATAGAGGGTAAATACAAAGAAACAAAGAGCACATGAAAGGTTTTGCACCATTGATTAGAATGGATCCTACGTTTGTGTATGTTGTCATTGTGTTTTCTCATAAGTTCTCTTATTGGAAGAAGCATTTCAAAAGTGCCCTCTCTACCCCAGCCCCTTGCCTACTTCATTAGATGGCCCCTCAGCATCAAATCTGAAAAGTTATTAGGAGGGTGATTTGGTGTTTGAAAGGTAGATGTATTTTTAAGTTGAAAACTTTAAAGGTTCTGCATGTGTGAACCCTCCAACTGCTTTTTTAACTACCCCACCCTTGAATAGATGTTCTAAAGAAAAGAAATAGAGAGCTTTGAGTCTTACAAAAAATATCTTCAAAGGACAGTGAATGAACTGACAACAGATGGTTGTTCACAAAACACATCAGAACAGTATTCTGTGTACAATTATCAATTTGAACTTTCTGTCAGGGCGAGCCTTCTCTTTCCTGCCTGCCATTCTTAACTGACTAATAAATTAAGACATTTTAAATATTATTTAAAAATAAATTTTAAAGATCCCTTCAAAATAGAGTTTAAAAACCTTTAAAAAATAAATTTAAAGATACTTTTTTAATGAATTTAGTTTCTCTAAATGCTTGGTAGTAGATGCTGGGGCAAAACTTGTCTCATCACCAGCCTGTCATTATATGAACAGCTTTTATGAATACACACACAATTTGTAAATGTTCTCACTGGCACATCAGACAACAAAATAGATGGGTATATATATAACTATTGTATTTGTGCAGGTTGGGAAATTATACCCTTTGAAGCACATGCACATGATGTTTAAGAACAACAAATAATGCAGTCTTCGCACACCAAAATAAATGAGAAAGAAAACCAAAGATACTGTCTTTTCAAAGTATCTTCAAGGAAAAAAAATAACTATATTTAAACATGCCCATCAACCCTTATCAGCCCAATTTTTGAGTCAAGCAGGACCCTTTTCTAAATCTGAGAATAAGTTAAATAGACACCTTACTCCAGCCCACCAAAGCAACGAGTTCATTCTGTTTGAAATTGTTATTTTCTAAAGATGATTTAGACTTGGATGTTATCTGGAGCTATGAAATTTTACACCACATCATGTTAGGTGGGTTAGCATAATGGTCAAGAGCACAGGGTCTAGCATCAGACCCTGGTGCCAATATCCTTGGGCTGATTAGCACTCCTCCTCTTCCATCTCTTCATCTGAAATGGGGTTCTCTAATAGTGTTAAATATGTCATCCTCCTCATCATCATCACTGGGAACTTAAAGGATTTTAATCTAAAAAAATTATTTCAGCAATTTATCAAAAAAAGGAAGAAAGAAAGGAGGAAAGAAAGAAAGAGAGAGAGAGAGAGAAAGAAAGACTGAAAAAAAGAAAAAGAAAGAAAGAAATTTATTAGCATTTGTATCATTCCAGTTTCTATGACGACTCCAGAATTCATTTTGACACTGGTTCAACTCTAACAGACATAGTAATTATAAGTACGATTTACCTTGCTAGACAAGAGCTGTCTGCACTAAGCATTTTACATGGATTATATCATTTTATCCTCACAATGACCTTAAGATGAGGTTATTATCATCTCCATTTGACATGTAAGGAAACTGAGGCTCAGAGAGTTTAAACACTAGGCTGAGCTTAGCTAGTAAGAAAAGGGTCTGTGATATGAACCCAGACAATCTAATTCCAGAGCTTTCAGGACAAAACGGCTTATAGTAGTTTTCTTAACCTAAAAAAAATTCATATATGTGACATTTTCCACTAAGAGTTAAATGAATTGTATGTCATTTCAAAAGATGTTCATGAAAATATTATCATGTAGTCTAAGAACTGGTGAGAGTCTAAATAATAGGTTACCATTTTATAGCAAAATCACACTTCAAATACTCAAATTTCACAAGTTGCTTGCCATTAAAAATGAATCAAACCGAATGAAAACCTCAAAAGTAAAACGCAGAGGAAGAAATAAATCAAAACTGTTTACCTGATACTTGAATGGAGGGGAAGAGGTTGAGAGCCAGGAGCAGCCTGAGGATCATGGTGCTAACGGTGGGTCAGGGCTGCAGCCCCTCCTCCCCGAGGAGCCCAAAGTGTGAGGTGGGCTGAAGACGCACTTGCCAAGGCCCAAGAGTCTCCGTCATGCAGAGCCACCTCCAACTTATTTCTCTCAGGGCACATGATCAAATCACACAAACCCAAACCACAAAGCATTGTTTCACACAGGATGTTACATTGTTTTGATGACTTTAGACTTTTCTTTTAAGGGGAGCCTTTTCTTGTCACAGAAAACGAATGTCAGTCACTCTATAATGGGCTCATGAGAAGCACTCTTTACAGTCAGGTGGCAGAGCTGAAATATTGGGACTTGGAATCCAGACAGACAAGGTATTCTAAAGGACAGATAAAACCTCTCATGGAGGAGAAGTTTTCTTAGGATGGGGATTGACTGTGTCAAAAAAACAACAATAAGAATTAAATTGAGGGTTTGGGAAACATCCACATCAGTGTTGAAAGGAATCATAAATATTAGGAACTGAACCTTTGTGTGGGACATAGGTAGCCCTATGGAGCATTTAACACACATTCCTTAGTTTATACCAAGCCTCTTCCCCAGCTCATTCTAGAAACTTTGAGAAACACACCCTACTTGCAAGCAGCCAGCCTACTGAGAACAGGAGTTTCCCTAAGCAAAGGGAGTATCAAATAACCTCCTATGTCCTTAGTGGGGCAGTAGGGTGACGAAAAGCCCTTTGGTATCACATGTTCTCTATGTCCCTCAAGGATCATTGAACATTGAGTGATAGACAGAAAGAGAGGCTCCAGAGCAGGCTCATCAAGGCCCGTCACCACGCCTCTGCAGCCCTCTGCCACTGGCCAGGCCTTCTGCATTTAGGGTCATCCCACCAATGTGGCCAACTCTGCTTTCATCTTCTGGCACCTGGCTCAAAACTCTGCCAGTAATTTTTTCTGCTTTCCTGATAATCTGAGTTTTATATGATTATTCTAGTTTTTGGTTTACATATGTGGCATTTTTTTAAAGATAATTTATATTGATTTCTGTCCTGACTATAAAAGTAAGACATATTTCATATAGAAAATTTAGAAAAAGATACATTTACCTTTTCAAATGTTAAAGATAACCATTAAAACAAAACTCTCTCATAATCTTACTATCCTGATATAAATGCTTTTAATATTCTGGTCCATTGACTTCCATGTGTTTTTCTATTAGGATTTTTACATATTTAACATCATGTCTTATTTATAGTTTCCAACAGATATATACCCTTATCTGCTATATCTGGAACATTTTCTCATAACACATAAGTGTTCTTTATAAGCATCATTTGTAATTGATACATAACACTCTCTCCTATAATCATATCATAAATTGTTTAAGAATCCCCTAGTATTGTCACCAATTTTTTATTATTTTAAAATGCTACAGTGAATATCTTTGATGACCTAGCTTTAAGTCCTTCCTTCCTCATCTGCTAGATGACAGATAAAAAGCATTTCCTCTCCTGATAGACCCCTTTTGTCCACATTTCAATTTTCTCACAAACACAGTCTTTGTAAACCTCCCACACTGACAGATTTTTCTGTCCTTTGGAGGAATTTGTCCTTGAAAATTATTCACTCAGACTTCCAAACTGAAGGTAAATAATGAAGTTATGCCCCTAGTCCTAGAGAAGATTCACTTCTAGAATTTGACCCAGTTTTCCTGGCTCTGGCCCTTTATCCAGGTAGGGGGACCTATATCTTATCCAGGGCCTGATGTCTTTGCAGGAACAATTTAAAGAAGGCATAGTGCCCTTCTGTAAAAGATTACCCCTTCTGGAGCAACCAGTCCATGCAGGTCTAGAAAGAGAGGCTCTGGAATTCATTATAGTGATTAAGAATATGTACAGTAGAAAGAAAAACTTCCGAAACTTCCTTATGATTAATAACAAAATACTAATAAGAAAACGAATAACTGTCTTTGAGCATATGAAAGATAACTGTATAGCTTCTTCTTGGTCCTTGATGGCATCAAACTTAACTGGAAAAAAACAGTGTAATTAATGGTCTAACTCCTTTATTTTGCAGAGGAGGAAGTTGAAGTCCAAGGAAGTTAGCTAATTTATACAAACTCAAAAAACAATAATTAAATATGTTCTTGATTTTATTACTTGACTAACCTTACTTGGCTTTCATTCTTTAGAGTAAAAGGAAACACAAATTTTGACATTTGCCTTCCTTTTTTATAAACATGTGTCACACTAAAGAGGGTAATCATTTCACTAGGGTTCTTTCACATTTGCTCTTGAAATTCAACAGCGTTCACATATACTAAGAAGTAGAAATGAAAAAGAAGAAATAAAGGTCATTAAAGCCATCAATGCATAGAGTACAGAGGCTCTACTGCGTTCCCCCATAATAACAATAGCTGGAATTTATGTACCAAGTACTTCACACGCCTAGTCTAATTTAATAATCATACAACCTGTAAGGAACATGCTATTATTATCCCCATCTTACAGATGAGAAGAGTGATTCCAAGAGAGAGTTGTGAAGCCTCAGTGGAGCCAGCATTAGAATCTAGATCTTTCTAACTTGAACTGCTATGCCGTAACCACAGCACTGCCCTGCCTCCTTACTGCCAAGCCGCTCCAGTATTGCAAATTCCTTCTGGACAAAAGAATAAGAAATGTGCATTATCATGCCCTTGAGAAGCCTCTAACATCTAGCCTGTGTGACTATAGTGTGGAGAGGAAAAGGGCTAGTGGCCCAAGATGCTGGAAAGACATAATCAAACTGTGTTTCATAAAAATGCACCTGGACATTTCTGGAGAAATTCCAGATTTTTTCAATTCACACCTGATTTTGAAAGTCGAGGACATGTGCACTGTGATGAAACAAATGACCTTAATCAATCAACAAGTATACTGAAGTCCTGACTACATGGCTTGTCAGAGAAAAATATAATACAAATGACCAAATTCTATAGGCTGTTTGAAACATAATAGGAACTAAGCCTGGGGCTAAGACCCTGAAGAGAATCTCAGAGTATGTAATACTGTGATACAACATTGTTGTCTTCATCCTTGGCTCTTGGCAAGAGCTCCTAAAATCTTTGCAATTTCCTCATTACTAAAGGTTCTAGGAGCATTTATTTTCATATTTGGTCTTTGACCTCAGTTCCTGACACAGAGCTCCTAAATGCCTTGGAATTCCCTGGGTGGTGAGAGCATCTTTTGTTCCAATGAGGTGATTCTTTGATTCTTGTTGGGTTCCTGAATAGCTTCAGGACAGGGGTCAGAAATGAATTAAATTGTAGGGCAACCAACTGGTGTCAAAGAATTAGTTGGTGTGGGGAAAAAAACACTTTGAGGAATTCTAGTGGCTAAAAGCACAGGACTTGAAGTCCCACAGGCTTAGGGGTTAAATCCCAGTTGGGCCACTTTGTAGCTATATGATCTTAGAAAGCCACAGCCTCAATTCCTCATATGTAATGTGGGATGAAAATACCACTGATACTAAGTTGTTCATGTCTCACACAATGTATGAATTTCCACACTCTCAGGATAGAAATGACTTAATGAATCTTCATGTCACACTTATTATAAGGGGCTGAGTAAAATTCTGTTGGATCAACCAAAATGGATCATTGAATATACGTTCAATATGTTTGTGTGGATTGATTTTACTTCATAGCATGAGTACCATGAGAACTCTGTTTTAGAAATTAGCATAGTATTCCTCCTTGGTGCAGGGTCTTTCATTGTAACATACACCAGTATAAACTACAAAGTATCACTGAAGAGCCTGTGAGAATTACAGTTGTCAAGCAGTCAATGACAGGAGGCCCTTTGGTTCTCTCTATTATTGAGTGACCTACCAGGATAATATCTTCTTTGGTCTAAATTCCAGCTAGAAAATTGCCTTTATTTTAGTTTCTAATTTTCCTTCCAGCTCTGGCATACAGAGATTCAAATGCTCACATGGTGATTGTGGGAAAACAACAAAGCCTGAGATTCTCTCTTTGAGCTATGTGGTATCACCCCAGCTGTTGGTATGGAAAACTTATTCAAAAAATACACAAAGATGATTAAGAAAGCCATGCATATAATCACAAACCAACAGGATCAAAGCCTGAAAAAATTACATTACACCTAAAAGAAATGAAAAAAGCGAGAAATAACTACCATATTATCAACTAATCCCACTGAGTAAACAAAGATTACAGAAAGATATATTTGCAGGAACAATCTAGGAGACTTTATCAAGGGTTCCATGAAAAGAATATGGTGAAAAGTAGCTTAAAACAATTACCTAAAACCTTTGACCACTTACAGAGAGGGGCAGGCCTGTGGCTCCAAGTGACTAAAGCAGTACCTAACGTTTCCTGGAGGCTTCCTGCAAGCAGGCATTGTGCTAAGCATTATGCACGCATCATCTCATTTAATCTCCACAACAATCCTAGGAGGTTGGTACCATTAACATCTCCATTTTGTAGTTAAGAAAACAGAGGCTTAGAGAGGTTATGTAATTTACCCACAATCACACAGCAAGTAGGAAAGCAGAGATTTAAACTTGATTTGTTCTGACTTAAAAAGTAAACTCTAGATTCAAGCATCATGGCAGAAGTAAGTGCAATCCTGATCAACCAACCACTGGAATGTGTGATTGATAACGCAGTGCTCAGGAACAAGGTTTTTAAAGAGGAATGTATCTTCTTGATAGGCACATCTGACCTTTAGCACCAACTCACAAAAATTCAGCAAGAACTCTGTGTGATTTGCAATGTCTTCCTTCAGTCTGGAGGATGCAGTTCTCATTGCTTTTCTGCTGATCCAATACTCATGCACACCCTCATCAAGAGGATGAAGCAAAAGTTGTGTAGTTTGACATCATCCTAAGAATCAATAGTGATGAGATCCTAGAGGAATTCGTGCACTGTCAGCAAGGATCCATCATGTGCCCAGGCAATGCTGATCTGGCTCTAGGACAGGCCCTGGACAGCAGACTCATTCACTTGATAATCTGAAAAAAGCAGAAGGGGAGTAGCAGATACAGAAAACATCAATCACCATCATCAAAGACTGAGAAAGACTATTACCATGCAGATGCTGCCTAGGCCACTGTGGCAGTCTAAACTTACAGGTCTTAGGGCCCAAAGATATTGTTATCAAAAAAGCCTACCATGCTATTCTCAAATCCTATTATTCTGAAATTAAATGGTCTCATAGTACCATGTTCATTTGGTCTTATGGAAGACCAGCTGCCTGCCTTATTGCTGGTATTATTTCATGTACCCAGGGCTGAATTTTTGATTTTTTGAAGCCACTGAGACATTTGGATGTTTTCTACAAACAGGAATGTTAATTAAATATGACTGGGGTTGGGAGGGCAAGGTAAGGAATGTATTTCACTCCACATCTTGTATGGAACCTGATTTGACTCTCTTCTATTCCCTGCTGTGCAATCAGTGGAATGGTCAAGAAGCGACCTTGACCTCTTCAGGAAGTGTAATCTTGTCCTGGCCTTGGGAAAACTGTCATGCCTGGTCTTCCTCCCTTCAGAAAAATGTTAAAGGCCCTCATCCCCTAACGTGTTTTTTTAGTATAGAAACTCCAGGAAATAAAACTGTTAACTTCAACGTTCCTTTCAGTGGTCTCTCATGTTACTGAGCCCCCATGGGAGACTTCTCACCCTCCCCATGGCTGTGGCTCCCTCCCCCTTCTCCTTTTCCACCGGTTCCCACACTCACTGAATAAGGAAGGTCAATCTGAATACATCTGTCCACATCTCCGGAATGCCACAGAGGAGTAACAGCTGTTGACCTCTGTTCCAAACACATAATCCTGTTTGTCCCAAAAGTAGCTTGGGTGAACTCCAGCTAATACATACAATCTCTACTTCCTATGGAGAATGCAGAGCCAGAAGAGCATATTCCCCACACTTGCTTTGGTACAAAGCAACCTGTTTTCAAGTTCTGGATCCTATTACTGCTGATTATAATAATAATTGAAGCTAAAATTCATTTAAGCATTGCTACGTGCCAGATATAGTACAAACCTAGAACATGCCAAGTCTCTAAGTCTGAAATTTTCTTTATGTTCTGGAAGATACAGCACTCTATTTCCTCTCTGTCACTCTACTTCTACATCTGGATACACACACACATATATATACACACATGCACTAACAACCCTTTCTAGTTTCCTGCAAGTACAGGTGATAAAACTGAAGATTTGGTGTTTTCTCTCAGAAATATTAACGGGAGGAAAAAGCTGTAACAGATGTTACAAGAAGCCCAATAGTAACAGTAAGGAGCAGGAATAAAGAGGCTGTTTCCCAAGGTGAGGTCCAGACAAATCTAGTATTTGTCTAAGAATCCATCCAGAAATAGACATTAACACCACAGTGCATGTGACGGCTTTTATACACGGTCTCAAGGAAAACTCCAGACTACACTTGTTCTCACAGCACTCAGCTCCCTTCATATCACAGGTGCTCAGTGTTGGAATGACTGAAACCTAAGTCATCATTCCGTTCGGTGAGGGGCCAAACTCAACATTGAAACACAAGGAAATCTCATCGTCATCAGGAATCCAATCTACTCTGATTTCTCATGCTGTCGTGCATTGTATGAAATCTGCCCAGCTTGGCTGTGCCAAATTGTCCTAGCACTCTTCTAGAAAAACTGGAATCATTTAGCTGGCTTCAATGCAGAACAAACTCTTGTAGGAAAGTCTATATACAGCAACCTGGAAAATGCACTCATGCACTCAACAAACATACATTCAGGGCCCACAATAGAGAAGGCCTGTTCTATACCCTGAGCGTCCAGGGAAATCAAAGCTGTCCCTTGTCCCCAGAGAATTCAAGTCTGGAAGAAACACTGAGGAAGAAGCCCCTAACTTGCCTGGACAGGCTTTCAGGGCAGGGAGGCTATGATTTGGAGGATAAGCAAAATTGGCCAGACCAGAAGTGGGGAAAAAAGGGACTTTCCTTCCAAGCAAAGGATATACTATATTGTGAAAGCTTAAAAGTACATGGCTTGCTGAGAGAACTATGAGGAGCTTAGTGTGGCTGGAGCAGAAGGAACTCTGAGCAAAGGCAAGGGTGATGACAGGCGTTCAGGAGCAATCAGGCCATAGCAAGAAGTTTGCTCTTTGTACTGAGAACAATGAGGAACTTCCACAATATGGGTCAGCGCACAGGTCTGGGCTGCTGTTACAGATTTAGAAGGCACCAGCATGTTAGACCCAGGCTTTCAAAAAGGTTTAATCTCTTACATCAACTCCAGTTGATTGATGTCAACTGCCTGAATCACAATGTTGAATGGGATTTCTGAGACCTCATACCGGTTCAATGGGGGCATGGGAAGGGAGCAAATAGTGGGGGTGGATAGGCATGGCTCTCTGTTGCTCCCTGGTCAGGACTATAAAAAAGCCATGAGCACAGATCAAATTGCAAGCTGCGTTTCCCCCACCTGTCCCTCACATTATGACATTTTTTCCACAGTCGAGGTCTGAGGAGTCCAACAGATGACTTCCTTCTACCTGCTAATTCAGTTCTAAATCTAATAAGGGGATCTAAGAAAGAAAGGAGTCATGCTGATGAAGATGCAAATATTACTGATAGAGTACTACCGGAGAATGTGGTTAAGATTTGCACCCACAACAAGCACCCTAGAATTAGGCATATTTACCCATCAGTCGTAGACATTGTCAGAAAAACACAGGCCTCACCTACTAGGGCAGAGTCTTCACCACTAAGCTACCACTGGGCCGAGAGTAGAACACCAGCTCTCTATAAGACAGGTCTCAAAGCTTGGGACAGAAGGCAGCAGGAGACAGAGGGATATGTAAGGTCAGATGAGCATGTTTTCGTGTTCCAGCAAGGAAGGCACCACAGAGAGAAAGACTGAAGAGATAAGAGAGAAAATAACCTGTGGGGGAGAGAAAAGAGATGACAAGAACTAGGCCTTGGCATGAACTAATACCTCACTATTAATTAAAAAGGAGGAAACCTCTTTGAGACTATCACACCTGTCTAGGAAAACAGAAGTGGTAGCAGCTAGAGATTAATGAGCACTGACCAGGCACTTTCCATTCACGCACATAATCTCATATAATCCCTGTGTGAGAGCCATTCTTATTGGTCCATTTTATAGGCAAGAAGACCTACTTAGCAGCAGAGAAGGACTGAAGCACACTTCTTCCAGCTCTGAGACTGTGATCTTGGGAAGGTTGAAGATTTCTCTGATTCCTCACTGTTTGCCATTAAACCATCACTTCAGAATGAGCTTCCACTACATGAAGTGAATCAATGGGAAAGGCACTTCAGAAAACATTATTCAGTTTGTGTGATGGAGAGTGGAGGATGGTGGGGAGTGAGTGGCCTCTTGAGCTTTAAATTCTATTTCTAATAGCTCTGAAAAAGTGAACAAACATCTCTTTCAGCAGTGGGGCATGAAGGCATCTCTCATCCCTGAGTGACGCCTCAGACCTTTGGGAAACCAGGCTGACTTCTCAGGGCTTTCTGGGTGCTATGTCTCTGCCAGAAATTAGATTTCCTAAAAATAGCATCCCTCCAGTGGCTAAGCCATGGGTGGTGGCAGACTGGCTAATGATCTGCCTTGTGCTTATAGAGGTCCCCTCTGAGGACCCTGAGGCTAAAGCCCAAGGGAATGGGGAAGGCTGGGGCTGGCTGAATGGACTTTCCCTAGACCCTGGAGGTTAAAGTTTTGGGAAAATCATGTTTGTTCTTTTCCCAGATCTCTACTTACTTAGCAAAGGTGGGTGGAAATGTATTCTTTGTACCCAAGATTATGGGCACTTTCTCTCAAAACTCTCTCTTGTCTTTCTTGATTTATCAATCTTTTTATTTCTCAGAAATTCAGTCTCTGAATTGGTTTACAAACTGGATAAAAATATGTATGTTTCTTCACAAACATGGGGTTGACAAGTACTCATTGCCTCTTCACTTTTTCTACTCAGTCAGAATGCAAACATGCCTCAGATGAAAGTAGAAGTGTGGCTAGCCTGTCCCCAACATTCCTATTACATACATCAAAGTGGCAAGACTGTCCATTAAGTGTGGCAGTTCTTAAATATTTTTGTCAAAGACCTGTTTGGTGGTCTGGGAGCCTGCAAACCTTTCCCAAAACCATGTTTTGAAATGCAAACAATAAAATGCATAGGACTGCAAAGAAAACCAGAGTATTGAAATGCAATTTTCAAACCTTTTTAAAAACATGAATAGTAGTAAATGCGCTTTATTAGCACATTAAATAACAAGATCTAGCTATGGTGTGATAACTACTATAATTTTGAAGTACTGATAAGCATAAGTGATATTTTGAGATACCTGAAACAACTATAATGTGATATGAAAATATCTGTGATTTCTACTGATGCTAAAATTACTGTGGTTTATTGCCTAAATATATCATTGAAATGTTAACTTTCAGTTAGAGATGTTAGTGAAAATGAAGATATAATTTTTTCCTGCCCAAGATTATGTCAGACCCCTGGTTAAAGAATCCCTGAATAAGCCAGTACATCTGGTGGTCATCAGCATCAGTCTACCTACATATGGCTCACTCTCACACACACACACACACATACACACAAGCACTAGGTGCCCTATAGTCTGAACTAGAATTTGATACTATCTTAATGACACTCATAAAGGACATGTCTCAGATGTCTTCTAGCCTGAAAGATCAGAAGCAGAAAGTTCATTTCAATATCAGCATTCTCTTTAGCCTCCAGTTCCAAGTACCTACTGGGTGTGGATGGCAACTCCCAACCATGATTTTCTCATTTGGGCCTGAAGCTTGGGCCAGAATCATAAGCTGTAGAGTTCCACCTGCACTTGTTTTGCTCCCTCATTTTAGATGAATTGCAGCTTTCCACTGTGCTCACTGCACTCAGCCGGGTGGGACATAGAGTGCTGAGATGAGATACAACGTTCAGTGGGACGACTACACTCAAGTCCAGACTCCCTGCTCTGGATATCGATGTCAAGCCCCCTGATGACTCTGCAAGCACTCCACATCTTCCATGTGCTGTTATGTCCTTGACAGTAGGATCAAAAATCCTTGGAGGACTTCTGCCACTTAGGGCACACACTCCGCATCATTCACCCTACTGCAGACACATGAGCACTGTTTTTCATGCTCTAAAACACCAGTTTCTTTTAGGTGTCAGGTCCTTCACATGAGCTCTTTCCTCCATCTGGAATATTCCTCCCCCTCAATCTTTCCAAAGCTCACACCTCCACCTGACAGTCATTTCTGGCCACCTTATGTAAATTAGATACTTTTTTTATTCCCTACCTCAATATCCAGGTAATTTTTCTTAAATGACCATAATTTGCCCTGGCCAGGTTGCCCAGTTGGTTGGAGCATCATCCCATATGCCAAAAGGTTATAAGTTTGATTCCCAGTTAGGACACATACCTAGGTTGTAGGTTCCATCCCCCATCGCGGTGCCTATGGGAGGCAATCAATTGATGTTTCTTTCTCTCTCATGCGTGTGCTCAAAATAAATCAATAAAAAATAAAAATAAATGACCACAATTTATTAATTAGTCTATATATATGTTTGTGCTTTTGTCCATCTTCTTACTAGAGACTAAAGTTCTTAAGGAAAGGGAGCCCCATATCTGGCCTGTTTACCTCTGTATCTCAGTGCCAATGCAATGCCTGGCATACAATAGGCACTCAATAAAAATTTGATGAGTGGATTAATCAGTAATGAGCATTCTTTCTTATAATACACAGCACTATAATCTGTAATGTACACACTAAGCTCCTATACCAAAGCAACAATGGAAAGTAGACAGAGTAAAGTATCAGATGATGTATCTTCAAAAGCCTTCCTCTGCTTATGGACCAGAAGTGGTATCCTACTTGGCCTACTTTGACTGTCACCTGTTGATCCAGCTGCCACAGTTCGCCATACTTGCTGTGCCAGTCTCAAACAACTGGTATGGATAACTCTGTGCCTACTTCTCTGACTCCAGGGAGGATGGCAGTAGGAAGTACAGTTGATTATTCTCTGGAACCATGGAGTTTTACACCTCAGGAATGCTCTAATCCTGGCTGACCAGGCACTCTTTCTGGAAATCTTTCTCATCTTGATGTCATCATACCAAGAAAATCAATTCTGGGCTATCATTTCCCTCCCTGAAATTCATTTCCTTTGTAAGCCATATATTCACCCTCAGAAAATTAATAGCATTGCACTCAGCAATAGGCTCATTACTATGGGCTGGGAGGCAAAGGCAAATAAAGCATGCCCTCAAGTGGCCCAAGACAGATAAACAAATGAGTAACTTGTATGAAGTAAGTTCCGTTTTTACACTGATAGGAACAGAAAGCATTATCTTGGTTCATATATACATTGTCTTTCTAAAATATCTATAAAACTATTTAAATGAACCAACATGACAAGGGCACTCACAGATATGTATATGTGTATGTGTACCTTCACATTTGCCATATCTCACAAGATCCTGAAAGTATCAATTAGAAAATGAATCTCCCTCCTGGGACCATATGAACCAGACTTGACCATTCAACACGATTACTGTTGCTTTAAGGGAAGGTCTGGAGCTGCTGCACTGCCCAGCCCAGCAAGCACAATGGAACATTTTCCTTGGGATTGCCTCACTCCCAGTGACCCACACAGGAAATAATTATTTTGGTAGAGTCGCCAGTAAACAGTGAAACACACTTACTTGAAAAATAAGCTCTTTTTGACCCTGCAAGACAGTGGCTTCACAAACATAGCTGAACCTAGTTTCTACCCAAATTCAACAATTTTGTACATAAATGGTGCCTTATTCTTGGATTGTGGGTTCCCCGATCCAGGCCACACTTCAGCGTTCTGCCAAAACCCCACAGCAAACAGTGGTTTCCTTGTATTTCTGGCTAAAGAAGAATGTGGCATCAAAGAAAAGTTATATTTCTTTCCTGGGATAGAATATGGAAAGTCCATAGATGTCCTAGCAACAAGTTCAAACACTGCACTTATGTCTGAGAAAGTACTCCTGCTCTTACAGATGTCAATCACGAGGAGTGCCAGAGAAATAGGGCAATGTTTGGAGTAAATGACATTTCTGCGCAAGACCTTTGAGTCAGAGAAAAGTCTAGATCTCCACTCCCTATTCTAGCTGGGCCTAATTTCAGAGCCCTTTGGTTTTCTGGGTAGCCCCCAAAAGGCAGCACCATCAATGGAAGCTGCAGAGCTCTGAGAGATGGAATGTTACCTGTTGAAATAGATGAGTTGGATTAAAAAGCAATGTTCTCAACTAAAATTGACTTTATTCTTCTGAAATCCAGTCACTGACTTAGTATAAAGTCTTGGCTGCTTTGACAGAGACCCAAACTAACAGTGGTTTCAACATAATAGGTGGTTTTTCCTCTCTCACCTAACAGTCTGGGAGTAAGCAGTCCAGGTCTAGTGTGGCAGCCCGAGGCTCAGAGGCCCAGGTGCCTTCTATCATATAGCTCTGCCATCCCTGGACCCACAGAGTCCAGGATGGATCACCCTCACACTCACATTCTAGCCAACCAGAAGGTAAGATGGAGAAAGGGAGGGCCTGCCCTTCACTTTAACGGCACAACCCAGAAATGGCATCACTTCTGCTTGTATCCCGTTGGCCAAAACTTAGTCACATGACCAACAGAGCTTCAAGGCTGTTCCCAGCTACATATTGGAGATTCTGTTATTACAGAAAAAAGAGAATTGATATTGAGAGATGGCCAGTGGTTTGCCACAGTTGTCAATTTTCAGATTACTCTGTTGATGATGGATGAGTTATCAGAAGACACAGCTTCTTTTCCTGCCTGCAAAATTATTGCATGTGCCCTCCTCCAAATATACTCCACTTCTCAGACCGTCTATGCCAGTGTGATACCCTTGTATGCCTAAGGAGTGAAAGACCATTGAAATAAAGCTACAGTGCCCATGGACCTTTCTGTGGTGACATCAGCAATAAGCAGGGCTATATCTCCTCCTGGGAATCTCCCCTGACAATGCCTCTGGTTGGGTCTGAATAGCGTCACAGTTATCCCATAGGCCAAAGACACTGCTTTTGATGACCTTGAGACCCAGAGGTCATCCTGTAGTTGTGAGGATCACTTTGTCTCACTTTGTCCTTTCTACAGCTCCAATAGGAGAATGGTGTGGTAATGAGACAGGGCTGCAAAGCTCCCAGGCAGTTTCCACTTTGGAGGAGAGGGAGGGTTTCTCCAACCCTGAAACCCCGAAAGAAGAACCTAGTACAAGAAGGGACTACATATTAACTTGGAACTCCTCTGTGAGTTCCTGAGGTCACTCTAAGAAATATGTTGTGAATAGAAGGAGTAATTCATACAGCCCTCTTTTTGGTTCATTTTGGAGTGAGATTCACAGACTTCAAAAGGAATAGAGAATTCCTGAGCAGGGACTTCCCCGAGATTTTCATTTATTAAGGAGGAAAGAGTGAGGGTCTCTGTGCTGAATGGATTCGAATTCCACCTGGTGTTTACGCCAAACTACAGGATGTGCTTAATATCCTGGCAATGAATAGGCCATCCCTTGGCAGCAGCAGACAACTGTTTACTGTACCCAATCTGGTCACATGAGCTTAACGATACTCACTCTAGTTTCAAGTGGTATAAAAACCAAATGCATGGATGTTCAGTATCTCCAAGATAAGCTGCGAGGAAGGGGGCCACACTGAAACAATTCCTAACTAAAGGAATGAAACAGAAACACAACTGGCTTTGTGTGATTAGCAGAAATTGTAATATATTACTACTAAATTATGATAAAGTCATAGCCAAAGAAGTCCTTGAGGTGAGAAAATTTTACTTTATGAAGAGAAAATCATCTTCATTTGATTTAAGACCTATAAACTATAGACGTGTAGAAATTTAACCAATGTCACAGCTGATTTTAGTGATGTTATGTAGCACATTTATGGTAGCTGATGTATAACACAGTTGACACTGGCACACATACACACGTGTGTGTGTGTGTGTGTGTGTGTATACAGGATGATAGAGTCTTAGCAGTGATTTTAATTAGAAAATGATTCCAAATTCCAACTCAGGTCTCTTGTCAGGGAACATTAGGACGTCCTCTTCCTGTTTCTGCCTTGTCTAAAAGCTAGAACAGAACTCTTGGAGAGGGTCCAGGATGTCAGGAAGAAATTATTTTAAGTGCTGTAATGCTTGGGAGGGGCAGCAGGGCACCATGAACTGAGCTCTATATCTGAATCTACGTAGAGTAATAATAAATCAAGCCCCCGAAAGACTTCAGTACGTTAATTTCTGGCAATAGACAGAGGAAATTGCACAAATGTCCCACACACAGGCCTGTTTACTCAGTCCTTCCTCTACACCCTGTACATCCCTCCATTAGCACTTACCTCATTCATTACACTGTAATTATTTGTTCACGGGCCTGTCTCCACTGCTGGCCTATGACATGGGAAGGAATTAAGAGCCCTAGCTCTGCCTAGATTTCAACTCTGGCTCTGCCACTAGCAA
The DNA here is from genome assembly GCA_007922815.1 of Macrotus californicus. Taxonomy (NCBI): domain Eukaryota; kingdom Metazoa; phylum Chordata; class Mammalia; order Chiroptera; family Phyllostomidae; genus Macrotus; species Macrotus californicus. The sequence goes on along the minus strand of VMDR010005187.1, from coordinate 21,898 downwards.
ACTTCTGTGACTTGGAGCAAGTCCTTCAACCTTGCCAAGCCTTAGTTTCTTCAGCTGTGAAATAAGGTTAGTAATAGTATCTGTCTCTCTGGTGGCTGTGAGTATTTTGTGACAAATGAGTAAAAACATGTCTTGCCTTCAGGAACATCCTCAGTAACTGTATGCTCTTTTATTACCATCTAGGGATAAATCATATCCTATTCATCTTTGTATTCCCAGCAGTTATAGGGTGCTTAACTGTTGAAAGTGTGTAAATTGAATGAACCAATGAATGAGAAAATGGAGTGGGGAAAAGGCAGACCCCTCCCATGCCTTTCATTCACTCTGCCCCAAGGCAGCAGAGAGACTTCTTTGCCTGATAAGTTTGGGAAGAATACTGAGGCATGTGTGGTCCAGCCTCACCCTTCCTCTAGGAATAAGCTGATCTCAAAGGGCATATCCTGGACTTTACACTTCCAGCTTTCCCCTGGTGGCTAGGCCTGCCCTTTTCCCCCCATCTTTCTCTGAAAGGAGTGGGGAAGCCAAACAGCCAGAGGAAGCACACACTCTCTACTCTCCTCTAGGAACAGGCTCTCCCCTCCATGGTTTGGTGCCATCTGAGACCAGGTGAAGAAGACTGATGAATTGTGCTGATTACACAAAACAAATTCAATTTTCTGGGCTCAGTTAGTAGATTCATAGCTGCTCCCATGAAGCTATTCCCTCCACCCTAACTTGACCAATCACAAAAATGGCATTTTAGCTACCACCCATTACTTAGATTATTCCCCAGTATGTTCTATTTATTGAACTCTCTCCAAAACCCTAACAGTAGCTTAATTTAAAAAAATTCAGATGTTTATTTTTTTTTAATTTTAATAAAGTGCTCCTCTCGAAAGGAACTGAAAGAACATGAATTTCTAAAGAACTGAAGAGTTGAATAACCGGAGTGCTGCCTGTTCTCCTTTGTCCTCTCCAGACTCATTCTTGGCTCTTCTTTTCCTTGCTGTACCTCAAGAGGTTGACCTCTTTGGTACCATCATCTGGGCTCTCTTGCTCTCTGGCTTGCCAGTGGGTTCTACCAATTGGAGAAGACTGAAGGGTGAGAAGAGAGGGAGTCCTGCATATTTATTCTGTCTTCTGCCTCCCTGACTGTGGTCTTATTCCTCTACTGATAGCCACAGCTCTTGCTGGTTGTTTCTCTTTCATGCCTGTAGCTCATGCTGGGTTCTCTAACACCACTCACTCTCCTTATCCTTTCAGGCCTAGGAGAAGTAACAGCATCCCAACATCACTAGTCCCCTCAGTGCTTCCTCATCTTTCTTAGTTCCTTTAACCCTGCACACACCCCTGTTAAGAATCCTCTGGTTAAAGTCTCTTCAAGCAAACCTTTGAGTGTGCTGTCTCTTTCCCATTAGGACCTTGATTGAAATAAGTGAAATAAGATGAAAACTAAAGAAAGACATTTTTGGAGATGAACTCATTGAGCATGCATAGCTGGATATCACTAAACATTGGTCTCATCCTTTATTCTGATTACAGCTCACCCAGAATCTTTCTGATGACTTGGCTTTCCATGTTGTTCTAGCTAAAGAAATTAGAAGACCCTGGTCAGACTGGTTCTTGTAACTGTTCAATATCTCATCTCAAATCAGTAAATTATTGTTGTGCTTTACAAAAATAGTGAATGGAAAGTCAAAAGGAAGTGAAAGTGATAGAATTAACTTAGTTTACTTTTAGTTGAATGGAAAAAAATCACAAATTTGAAGGGCTGACATTGTAAGATAAAGAGCTCTAAGATCAGAGTTCAAAGATAAGGACTCTGAGGTTTACCAGACACAAGCTGCTGAAATATAGCCTTCAAGTAAACTCAGGGGCAAACTTGAATTTTGTTTGCTAATTTTCTAATCTATTTCCATCTACCCTTTTATATTTTAATGTGTTTGACTATTTACTAAAGTTTACAAGAGTAGGCAATTTCTCACGGCCTCAAAACTTCAATGTAAGAAAGACTTCTGGCTCACAGAATAACATCAGTAGAGATTAGTGCTTTGAGAAAATTCTAAAACACAGTAACCAAGCAATTATTATTTTTCTACAGAAAAAGTGAGAAGCACAAAAACAAAAATCCCCAGTCCAGCATTTGTAACCTTTCGCAATCCAGACCTCTACACCTCATAAACTCAAAACACCAAAAACACCACACTCCTTCCTGCCATTTGGCCTCTGCTTATTCTATGACCCACAACCTGAAACACCTTGCCCTGTTTTCTCTGTCTGTCCCAATGTGACTCTTCAGCCTTTAACACTCCAGCACAATCCCATTCTCCCACAGTGCTTTTTCTAGCCACGTCTGCTCACAATATTTTCTGTCCTCTGAGCACCTTTGGCACTTACTGACTTGTCACTTACTGAATCACATGTCACTCTTTACTCCCTGAGCCTTTTCACTGTCTTCCTCCACCCTTATTTCTGGGGTGAATTCTTGGTGATTTCAATATCCTTCCAATAAAACCTGGCTTCATATGTCATTTTTTTTTAGTAAATTGGAGGCTTTCCTGGGGGAGTATTTTAATATTTTAATCGGCTGGATCTTTACTGAATTTATTAGAGTGACATTGCTTAATAAAATTATATAGTTTTCAGGCATATAATTCTGTAATACATCATCTGTATATTGTATTGTGTGTTCACCATTCCAAGTCAAATCTCCTTCCATCACCATTTATCCCCCTACAACCCTCTACTACCTCCTCCTACCCCAGCGTCCCTCTGATAATCACTGTACTTTTGTCAGTGTCTATTAGTTGGTTCTTATTATTGCTTAATCCGTGCACCTTGTTCTCCCAGCCTCCCAACCCAGCTCCCCTCTGACAGCTGTCAGTCTGTTCTCTGTATCTACAAGTGTGTTTCTATTTTGTTAGTTTATTTTGTTCATCAGATTCCACATGTAAGTGAGATCATATGCTACTTGTCTTTCTCTCACTGGCTTATTCCACTTAGCATAATACTTCCCAGGTCCACCCATGCTGTTGCGAAAGATAAGAACTCCTTCCTTTTTACAGCTAATATTCTTTTGTGTCCGTATAAATTGTTGGAATATTTGTTCTGGTTTTGTGAAATACACAGTTGGCATCTTGATAGGAATCACATTGAATCTAGAGATTGCTTTGTGTAGTATGGACATTTTAATTATGTTAATTCTTCCTACCCATGAGCACGGTCTATACTTCCACTTATTTGTATCTTCTTTGATTTCTTTCTTCAGTATATTGTAATTTTCTGAGTATAGGTCTTCTATGTCCTTGGTTAAATTTATTAGGTGTTTTATTTTATTTCAGCAACTGTAAATGGGATTATTTTCTTAGTTTGTCTTTTTCATAGTTCATTATTGGTATATAAAAATGCATCTGATTTCTAGATATTTATTTTGTATCCTGCTACTTTACTGAATTCATTTATCAGTTTTTTGGTGGGATCATTAGGGTTTTCTACATACATTATTATGTCATCTACAAATAATGACAGTTTTACTTCTTCCTTTTCAATTTGGATGCCTTTTATTTCTTCTTCTTATCTGATTGCTGTGGCTAGGACTTCCAGTATTATATTGAATAAGAGTGGTGCAAGCGTACATCCCTGTCTTGTTTCTAATCTTAAGGGAAACATTTTTAGTTTTTGCCCCTTGAGTATGATTCTGGCTGTGGGTTTGTATGGTCTTTATCATGTGGAGGTATGTTTCCTCTATTCATACGGTGCTGAGAGTTTTTATCATAATGGGTGCTGGATATTATCAAATGTTTCTTCTGCATCTATTAATATGATCACATGATTTTTATCCTTCATTTTATCTATGTGGTGTATCAAATGTATTGACTTGAGAATACTATATGAACCTTGCATCCCCAGAGTAAATCCCACTTGATATGATGTCTGATCTTTTTAATATTTTGGTGGATCCAGTTTGCTAATATTTTGTTTAGGATTTTAGCATCTACGTTCATCAGGGACATGGACCTATAATTTTCTTTGTAGAGTCTTTATCTGGTTTTGGAATTAGGATAATGCTGGCCTAATAAAATAAGCTTGGGAGTTTTTCCTCCTCTTGAATTTTTTGGAATAGTTTGGAATAGAAGGATAGATGTTAATTCTTTGAATATTTGGTAAAATTCACCTGTGAATACATCCAGCCCAAGACTTTTGTTTATTGAGAGTTTTTTGATTACTGCTTCAATTTCATTAGTTGTAATCTTGTCTATTCAGATTTTCTGATTTTTCCTGATTCCATTTTGGAAGATTATTTTTTAGAGGAATTTACAAATTTCATCTAGGCCGTCCAATTTGTCGGCATATAGTTGTTCATAAATTTTTTTTAAATCCTTTGTATTTCTGTGGAGTCTGTTGTTACTTCTCTTTCGTTTCTAATTTTATTTATTTGGGATCTCTCTCTTTTTTCTTTTTAAAATTTATGTATTTTTAGAGCAAGGGAAAAGGAGGAAAAAAGAGAGGAAGAGAAACCTCGATGTGAGAGAGAAATATCAGTTCTTTTCCTCTTAAACGCATCCTAACTGAGCACTAAACCCACAGCCTAGGCATGTGCCCTGACCAGGAATCGAACTGGCGACCTTTCACTTTGTGGGACAACACCCAGCCAACTGAGCCACACCAGCTAGGGCTCTTTTTCTTGATGAGTCTTGTTAATGTTTTGTTAATCTTGCTTATCTTTTCAAAGGAGTAGCTCTTAGTTTCATTGATCTTTTGTATTGTTCTTTCCAATGCTATGTTGTTTATTTCTTCTCTGATTTTTATTATTTTCTTTCTTCTACTCATGTGGGCTTTGTTTGTTGTTCTTTGTCTAGTTTCTTTAAGTGTGGAGTTAGAGTGTTTATTTGAGGTTTTTCTTGTTTCTTGAGATGGGCCTGTAATGCTATGAATTTCCTTCTTAGGAATGTTTTTGCCATGTCCCATATATTTTGAGTTGTTGTGTTCTCATTTTCATTTTTTTCAAAGTATATTTTAATTTATTCCTTGATATCATTGTTAACCCATTCATTGTTTAGTACCATGTTATTTATGATCCATGTCTTCATGTATTTTTCAGTTTTTTTCTTGTGATTGAATTCTAGTTTTATACCATATGGTCAGAGAAGATGCTTGATATGATTTCAATCTTCTTAAATTTATTGAGATGTTTTCTGTCCTAACATGTGGTCTATCCTAAAAAATGTTTCATATGTACTTGAAAACAATGTATATTCTGCTACTTTGGGGTGAAATGCTCTGCAGATATCACTTAAATCCATCTGATCTAGTATGTCATTTAAGGCTACTGTCTCCTTGTTGATTTTCTGTCTAGATCTATTTATTGATGTCTATGTGGTGCTAAAGTCCCCAACTATGACTGCATTACTATCAATGGCTCCCTTAAGTCCATCAAGATTTGCTTTACATATTTAGGTGTTCCTATGTGGGTGCATAAATATTTACAAGGATTGTATCCTCTTGTTGATTGATCACTTTATCATTAGATAGAGTCCTTCTTTGTCTCTTACTATAGCCTTTGTTTTGAAGTCTATTTTTTCTGATATAAGTATTTCTACACTAGCTTTCTTTAAATTTCCATTTCCATGAAGTATCTTTTTCCATTCCTTTATTTTTAGTCTGTGTATATCTTTCATTCTTAAGTGGGTCTCTTGCAGACAGCGTATATAATTATCTTGATTTTCTTATCCATTCAGCTATACTATATCTTTTGATTGGGGCATTTAAGCTATTTACATTTAAAGTTATTATTGATAGGTACATGTTTATTGCCATTTTATTTTTTTATGTTCCTCTGTGTGTCCTCTTCTTCGTCTTCTTCTTCTTGTAGAAGGCCCTTTAACATTTCTTGTAATACTGATTTGGTGGTAACAAACTCCTTTAGCTTTTCTTTGTCTAAGATGCTCTTATTTCTCCTTCAATTTCAAATGATAGCCTTGCTAAGTAGTCTCGGTGGTAGTCCTTGCTTTTCATCATTTTGAATATTTCATGCCAATCCCTTCTGGCCTGAAATGTTTCTGTTGAGAAATCAGGTGATAGTCTTATAGGAGGTCTCTTATAGGTACCTATCTTTCTCTCACAGCTTTTAAGATTCTCTCTTTGTCTTTAACCCTTGCTGTTTTAATTATGATTTTCCTTGATTTTCCTTGACCTCTTTGGGTTCACCTTGATAAGGACTCTGTGCTTCCTGGGATTGTGTGTCTTTTTTCTTCACCATGTTAGGGAAGTTTTCAACCATTATTTCCTCAAATAGGTCCTCAAACTGTTGCTTTCTCTCTTTTCTTTTTGGTACCCCTGTAATGCGAATGTCGTCAAGCTTCATATTGTCCCCAAAATCCCTTAAACTATCCTCATATTTTTCTTTTTGCTGTTCTGATTGGGTGTTTTCTGCTACCTTGTCTTCCATAACACTGATTCAATCCTCAACTTCATCCAAGCTACTGCTTATTCCCTCTAGTATATTCTTAATTTCAGATATTGTATCCTTCATTTTCTGACTGCTTCTTTTATATAATTCCTATGTCCTTTTTCATGCTGTTGTAGTTCTCACTAAGTTCTTTGGACATCCTTATAACCATTTCTTTGAACTTTATATCTGATAAGTTGTTTGCCTCCTTTTCATTTCGCTCTTACTCTGGAGATTTCTTCTGTTATTTCATTTGGGGTATGTTTCTTTGTTTTCCTATTTTGGCTGCCTCTTTTTGTTTGTTTCTATATATTAGGTAGATCTGCTATGATTCCCAGTATTGGTAGGGTGGCTTTATGTAATAGGTGTCCTGTGGGACCCATAGGTGCAGTCTCCTGGATCACCTGAGCTGGGAGCTCAGTAATGTTCTTTGTGTGGGTTACATGGGCCCTACTATTGTAATTGAGTCTAGATCGTTACTGGCCCATTGGTGTATGGGGTCAACCCTCAGGCTTACTGACTGTGAGGATCAACCCCAATAAGCTGCTGTGCAGGTACTAACCACACAAAGCAGAATTCACTTTGTTTATTCTGGGACCTCTTGGAAGGGACTCTGGTGCAGACTAGTGTCAGATGCTGCCTGTGACTGGCTCAGGGAAACCTGTTTAGAGCTACAAAGTGATCCAGTTTGTGTCTGTCTCTGCTGGGCCAGATGTGCACAGGAAGGACCAAGCTGTACACCAAAGCTGACTTTTACAAGCACCAGGCCCGGGAGCAAGTCAGCAAAACTTCCAAGGCACCCCAAGATCCACTTCACCTGCCTCCACTTGCCAGCTACCTGTTAGGCTCAGTCACTGAAAGATACTTTGGTGGTATTCGAGTTGCATAAGGTAGGTTCTCAGTGAGTCACCAATAAGGGCGAGTGGTATTCAACAGATTGATACAGGCTCAAACTTGGTGCCAGTGCTGGGTCTGAGGACACTCAGCAAATGTCCCAGGGTATACCAAGTCTAGCTGTCACCTGCTGGGTGCTTACACATCTTTGTGTTAGAGGGGGGTCTCAGAGAGTCTCAGGGTGAGGTCAGCAGAGTTTATCAGGCTCAAATAGACCAAGATTTAGCTGGGCATACAAGGGAAAAATAACCCCCATCCTAGAGTCACAGAACTCAGTCTGTTTCAGAATCTACCCAGAGCCCCATCTCAGCAGAGTGGGACCACTGGGACTTAGAAGAATGAGATTAATGAATCTCCCTTAATGGAGAGGTGCTGGTCAGATTTAGGGGAAGGTAGGAGGAGTGGCCTGCTCCCCAGAGCCACACAACTCAATCTATCTCAGGTTCTGTCCAGACCTCAAGAGGGTGAAATCACCAGGAGTTGAGATGGTGGGGCTGCCAGGAGCCCAAAGGGTGGTTCTAGTGAGTCTCCTGTGAGGGGCAGGAACCAGTCAGGTTTACAGGAAAGTGGGGGAGGGGGATGGCCCTTACCCTAAAGCCACACAACTTAGTCACTGACACCCCCTGATTCTGCCCAGACCTCTACAACCCAGCCCAGGCAGCTGACTCCTCAGCAGGGCACAAGCTCTGCAAGGTGGGGTTACAGGGAGTCCAGAGGGTGGGACTATTGCATTCTCCCAGGCTGATGCTGCGTGCACTCCAAAAAGATGGTATCTTCAGTGTGAAAGAGTGACATGGATCCTGGTGACTGTTCCCGTAGCTCTGTCCCCACAACCACAAACCCCAGTCTCTCCTTATACAATTCGAGTGCACTCTGCCCTCCCTCCACAGGAGCCCAGGGTGAGTGGCTGTGAATGAGATTTTGTGCATTGGCCTTTTAAGAGGGTACCTGTATATTTAATGTACTCCTGTCTCTCTCTGGTAGACAGAATCCCTGCCAATTTTCACAGCCAGTTTTTATGTGGGCACCTCTTCCCAGCTCTGGTGGTCTGGGCTGGGGTTGAGATCCCACTCTTCTCAGGGAGAACCTTTGCAACTAAGAGACCTTTCCAGAATCTCAGATGCTGCCCGTGGGAGTGGGGCCAGCCCTTTGGTGTCTCCACTCTTCCTACCAGTCTCAATGTGGTAAATCCTTGGTTATAAGACTTCTCTTCAACTAGTCTTCAGTTGGTAATTTAGGTTAATTGGTCTATATTTTAGTAGTAATTCAAGTTTGGTCCTGGGAGGAGGTAGATAGCTTCCACTTACTCTGCCACCCTCCTGAATCCACCTTCTCTCATATCTTTTTTATTTACCCCTATCGAGTTGTTATCTACAATACTTCAGGCAACCAGTCCTCTTTGTCATTACCAGTAACTGCACTCCCTCTGTAATCTCAATTTTAACATTCCACTCTCCAATTATAATCTCCAATTCTTTCAGATGATTCTCCCTATTATTTCAACCCCCTCTAGTTGACCAAGCCTACCATCTTTTCTCTCACACCCATCATGGTCTTGTTTGCTTCCTTATGCAGCCTAAAGTCTAATATCCATCACTATACTTGCTAACTCACATATACCTTTAACTCCCTGAATCTTGTCCGTCAAGCTCCTCTGGCAAGCTCCAAGCCTGGCTAAATCTAAAGCTCTAACTTCTTTGTACCTGTACTTGAACATGGCTGGGGACAAGCATACAATCACTTTGACTGTTCTCAATTTAAAGTTGTTAACTCTCCTTATTGACTTTTTTTGAAGCACCCCACTTGGATTTTGTAGAAACAATAGTCCTCTTCCTTTCTGCAGTCAATTAACCTGCTCTTTCACTAAATAATAACAAAGTATAGCAAGAAATGCAAATGGAATTAACAAGTTTGAGAATAAACCAAGCCAATTCTTGGTAAGCACACAACTCACCTGGGGAAAAGAGAAGCACGTGCAGTCTGCTAGCCTGCAGTGTTCAAAGTACCGTGGACCCGTACCAGAATGTATTACAGGGGGCATAGAGAGCCTCTGTTAATCTGCCAAGTTAGTTAAGAGAATGTCTATTGTACACGTATACAGGAAAACTATGTATTCTGTCAATGGCATTCTATAAATAAGCAAAACAGGATTTGCCTCTTACTACTTTTTTATTGACCATATAGAGTCAGTTTTGGTTCAGGGCCATTGATTTATAGTGAGGCTATTGAAAAAGAAACCTGTCCATTTGCCTTAGGCTCTTTCATCATGTATTAGCCATGCTACCATTTTGGCTTTATGTTATCATGGTCATTTCCTAATTGATGCTATAACATAAATATCAAATTCTTTAAGATTAAGTAGCTTCACCCAGAAGAAAATTAACATATTTTGCTGTGTATAATATGCATCCACGTTTTTAGCCCAAACTTTCAGGAAAAAATCTTTCATTTTAATTTTTTAATTCAATTTTTTATTTATTTATATTTAGATAAGAAACCAATTATCATATTCCAGGGTATTATTTTGCATATGCATATCATTATTGCTTTCTAGAGTTACACTTTTTTTTAAGATGTTGTACTTATTTTTAGAGAAAGGGGAAAGGAGAGAGAAAGAAAGGGAGAGAAACATCAATGTGTGGTTGTCTCTTGCACGCCCCCACTGGGGACCTGGCCCACAACCCAGCCGTGTGCTCTGACTGGGAATTGAACTGGTGACCCTTTGGTTCACAGGCTGGCACTCAATCCACTGAGCCACACCTGCCAGGGCTAGAGTTACACTTTTAATGCATAAGCATAAATAAAAAAATTAGAAACATTTATAGGGATATAGAATTAGTAATACCCATGTATAATGCACATCCTTATTTTTCCCTCAAAAATTTGGGCAAAAAAGTGCTCATTATACATGGCAAAATATGGTATCTCCTCTATGTACTGCACAAAGATACCATTAAAAGCAATGTTTTTCAACCATGTGTTTTCATTACTGCCTTCCCCCAAGGAAACTTTTTAAACATTTTTTTCTAATGGCTCCCTCACCAGGAAATGTTAATATCATAGGGATACTGTATATCTGTTTATATACATTAAGAAAGTAATATTATGCACACACATTTGAACCAATTGTCACCTCCCTGGAGACAATTATCCTGTTCAGCCTGCGTGATTTAGGGCATATGATTCAGGGCATCTTATACATGATTCTTTTTTAATTAAAATTATATATGTTTAAGGTATACAACATGATGTTTGATATACATACACATTTTTAAATGATTGCCACAGTCAAGCTAATTAACATAGCATCACATTCTTAGTTAGCTTTTGTGTATGTCTGGTAAGAGCACCTCAAGTCTATTCTCTGAGCAAATTTTCAATACTCGAAATAGTATTATCAACTATAGTCACCATGCTAGACTTACTCATTGTACACAACTGAAGCGTATACACTTTGACTAACATCTCCCCACTTCCCCCACTTCCTTGGCCTGGTAACCACCACTCTATTCTCTGCTTCTATTGCACAATTCTTACTTGGCTGTTATCTGTGGCTGACAAGGGGAACACAGGACACTGATTTGGGGAAGTGGCCAACCTTAGTGGTGAGGCTGTCAGTAATGGTTCACTCTTCCTTTTTCATTTCTTTTATTCTGCCTTTCTTAACATGCGATCTTTATTCTCACCAATTCAGCTCTCACGTTTTTATTAAAATGGTAAGCAACTAAACACCAGACCAGGACTAAAGATTTTCATCGAGAATAGCACAATATTAATCTGCAACTGCAAATAAGCTTTTCCTTTACAGAGTATCAGCAGTTTCCTTGACCTGAGAAATAAAAAATTTGTAAAAAATCTTCTTCAACATTATCACACCATTTCATATGGCCCCTGACCTCCACACACTTTTTACCATCAATAGTATATGTATTATTAACATTAGCAACAAAATTCAGAGGCTCACATGGTATCATTCAGGGGAAAAAGAAACAAACAAAGGAAAGGACAAAAGATAAACAAGAAAAGAATAGAAAGGAAAAAATTCTGAAAGGTTTCTTCTGATAACTAACTTCTGATAACCCATAACTTTCAAGGGAACTATGAAACACCAGCTTAATAAAATGTGTTGTCCCACTATATTAAAGAGGTCAGCTTGCTCCTCCAGTGTTCAACTTCTAATACTGAAAAGTTATTCTAAGTTATTTTCTTACATCTAGAACCAGAAAAAAGTATATATCATTCTGTGTACAATTATTTCATAAGCTTCTCAGAGCAGTCTTCCTGACATTTGGAGAAGAATGTGAATGACGGCTGCTCACATTTTCCACCCCCTGTATCTCCTTGTCTTTCCATGTTCTTCATGTGTAAGAACATACATGCCTGATTGTAGATGTTGGAAATTTTTTAGAATTCCAAAACTTTCATGCAAAGTCAGGTTCTGACTCACTAACTATCAAGACCATTGGGAAATAATTTGGGGGAAATCAGACTGGTGTTTACCAACCGAAAAAAAAAATGTGTTTTTCCATAAACAGTTGAGCCAAGCCAAGCCAAGCAGCTAAAATAGTTATAACAAATATTAATTCATGTCCTTTTCCCTACAGAAATTCTGCATCATAAGTTTAAAAAGTTAATTATTGTAGGAGGATAAAAGGGGAGAAAATATGAGTTATAATTCTTACAGGCATCCCAAAATCTGATAAAACTTTAAATTTTCCTACCATTTTCAGCAAAAATCTTTTACTTCAATATTTTTACCTACATTGTCTCTTTTGGTAGAGTTAGGAGTTATGTACTGGGGTGATTATTTACACAAAGTCTGTCTTCTTCCACCTGACTGTACACTCCACAAGAACCGGTGTCATGTCCACTTTGGTCACCACTACATCCCCAGGACACACACAGGGCCTGCACATGATAGGTGGTCAAAAAATGTATTAAAGATTGAATAAATTAGTCCCTGGCTGGTGTGGCTCAGTGGGTGAGTACTGGCTTGGGGACTGAAGGGTCGCTGGTTCGATTCCCGGTCAGGGCACAGGTCTGGGTTGCAGGCCGATCCCCAGTTGGTTCCTCTCCCTTTCCTTGTCCCTCCTTTCCTCTCTCTCTAAAAATAAATAAATAGTTTTAAAAAAAATATTGAACAAATTAGATATAAGAAAGTATATTTTGATACAAGAGTTTTCTTAACAATGAAAAATGATGCTATGAAAGCATCTATTTCTTTTATTCACTCATCTTGATATTGTTCTTTACTCAGCGTAGAGCTCTAATGTGCCAGAACAGAAACTATTAAGATATCATCCCTGACCTCAAGAGGTTCACCATCTAAAGGAAGTGACAGACATGATGATGACATAGCAAGATATGAGAACGAACAGATATCTGTGCAAGAGGTACAGAAAGAAGTAGCAATCCAATTGCTTTCTATTGAAATTAGAATTTTCTCTCTGACAGGCAATCATAGAAGCATAGAAAAAAACGAAATATTCAAAACTGAATTTTTGTTTTGTTTTATTTTGGAACAGGACCATTGAAAATGAAGCCAAACTAAATGGAGGACTTTGTCCCTCTAACCACTTTCAGTTCCTGGCTTAAACATCACTCCTTCAGAGAAATCTCTGATCCTTCTTGACACACACACCAGGGTGGGACTCCTGCCATGTGCCTTCCACTAGAGAGGGAAGTCCAGGAGGCCAAAGAGCATGTCTATCTAGTCTACTGGCTATTATATTTCTAGAACCTAGAGCCATCTCTGGCACATAGGAGATGTAAAATTTTTGATGAATAAAGTCTCCCCGGCAATATATTTTTCTCTTTTTAAACCAATTTGTCTCATTTTTTCCATTCTATAGAGAGAAAAAAATAATTTCCCTTTCTAAGTAATGTTCACTGCCTTTTCCTTCAAGATGACTGTTTCTGTAATTTTTCAAGACATTATCTTTGAATATCTAGAAGAAAATTGCATTTTATGCATCTATACACAGTGGAGAATTGAATCTAAATAGTATATCTGAGGCTGTTTGACTCTTTGCAGACTCCCAGACTAGGTTCCCATGGGGTTTCTCCACACCTCCTATTCACACAATTTCCAAAGGGTTTAGGCTGAAGAAGGAAGACTTTCTTCTGGAAAGTAGTTAAAGATTAGTGTTCTCAGGGGGACGATGAAAGGTCAGCATTCACTTTCTCTGCCCAAAATTAATCCTTACCCTCTACTTTCACTAAAGGGAGGAAGGAGAAAGGAACAAGATCCCAGTTTAAGGCTGAGAGTGTTCCAGATATTTAGAAACAGAAAGGTATCATGAAAGAGCCTCCAGTCCGAAGGCATCAAGTTCTGAGGTCAGTGAACCCTGTGTTTCGTGCCTCCCCGGGCCATCTGGCTGCCAGAGAGGGTTATTTTAAGTCATGGCAAGGCCATGTGGCAACCTCAAAAACCACACCCTTTGAACGTCTGCTTCCTCCACCAACATGGGGCAAGCCAAAGACAGTGAAAGAAATAAAGGCCGTGCTGTGGGGATACAGGTCCCACTGAAACGTTGTTGCCTTTTTAAAAAATGACGAGATGATTAGTAAGTTCTTTGTATTTGTATTTACTAAAGTTCTGCTAAAAACTGGGAAAGTCCAATTTGGATGTTTTCAAAGGTCCAGATGTGTCCTAGATACAGCCTAGATGGCAGGAAGAGGTTTGAATTGGTTTAAATATGAAAGGTTTTTATTCACTGTAGAAATATCTCTTCCAAAATATATAGTCTTCCACATGATCCTTGGAGGAAACAGGAAAAAGTATGTTTAATTTTATTTTTTTACTGTTTCAGTGACAGCATATGAGAAGATGTTATACTATCATGTACCAATTGTAACAACTAATATAACAGAAATCTCCTGGTGTTTCCTATTAGTTATTGTTCCATCAAGAAATAGGGGTCTCCCTTAGTTTCCTTAAATTACTTGAACTCAAATTTAGAGGAGGAGTACCACCTTATTAGATTCTGAGATGGTAACAGGTAGAGCATCTCCAGGTGACCTGGGTTCTAAAATCATCTCTGTCACTTACTACTTACCTAGAAAATAGACCAAAGAGTATCTCCAAAATCTTCCAATCATGCCAATATCCCACAATTTCATAGCCCCCCATAATTATCTTGGGCAGCAAATCAAGGGAGCACTAGATTAAGGGTCCAAGGCATGTCCGCCTAGACAGTCCATACAACTCTTTCATCACTGGACTCCTGGCACTTTCTCCTGAGCCATGTGAGCCTAGGAAAATCTGCTACTTTATACCCTATTGTTTTATTTCATTTTTGCGAGAATGAGTGGTAAACCAACAGGGTACAAGAAATACCGAGATATATCAGCTAATGTTTCAATAAATTTGGGAGTCATAAGCTAATAAAACATAAATGAAGCCAGAAATTTGAATGAAATAACCACGAAAAGATAAGTAGAGTGAGAAAGAATAAATAAAACTGAGGACTGATTCACCTTAATAATAGGAAGGGGGTGGGGAGAGCGTAAGAAAAGTCCTAGAAACAGCCTGAAAAGGAGAATCAATATAGGTAGAAAGAAAACTACGGTGCTTTGGAAGAAGCAAAGGGAAGAGATTGCTTTAAGAAATCAGAGGTCAACAAAGTCAAAGCTTCTCACAGATCACATAGGCTAGGATTAAGTCATTAAAACTCTGTGGAGCTGCCATTCGCAATGGGCGTTTCCACAGGGGGGTGGTAGCAGAAGATAACTGGCAAGTGACATAAGAAGTGCTTGAAAGCTGGAGCTGCAGACTGAGCTAATGTTTATCCCTCTCACCATTATGAACATTCAAATACAGTGTTGCAAAAATATCTAATACATGGCTGAGCTTACCCAGGGAAAGAAAGTAAAACCAACTCCAACTGATGCTATGGTGGTCCAAGGGTACAGAGCCTTGGCGCTGGGACTGGGGTCAAGAGGGTAAGAACAGGAAACGCGCTCTAGGTTCTGCATAAAGAGAAGAATTGAAAGTTCATATATCCAAGATCCTCAAAGGGTTGCCCATTTCCCAGTCTATGAAAATTGGTCTAGAACCACACTATCTAGTGTGGTAGCTACTCACCGTATATGATTATTTAAATTTAAATTAACTAAAATTAAATAAAATGTACAATTCAATTCCTCAGTCACACATTTTAAGTGCCTAATAAGTACCTGTGGACAGTGACTGCCATGTTGGAAGACACGGGTACCAAACCCTTTTATCATCACAGAAAGTTCTATTGAACAGCAATAATCTAGAAAATCTCTGGATACCATCCCAAAGAAGCAGAAAAGAAATTTGCTGTCTGCCTCAATCTTTGGATGCAGGCAAAAAAACAACTCTCCTTATGAGAAATTGATATACCAAATATGTACACATTCCAGGTAAGAGGTCCAAATTTCTACCACCCAGAAAAGCTGGAATCCCAAGTCAAAATTCCAGCACTTGCAGTATCAGCAGAAGCAAGTGCAGCACATTCATAAAACACTGTATAGTGCATATTCACAAGCTAAGGCACACAGAACTCCACAGGAAAGAGCAATCCAATCTAAAAATGAGCTCATAATTAACAAGTACACACTACAGAAAGAATTTGAACAGACACTTCACAAAAACAGATATCTAAATGAACAACTTTAGAAAATATAAGAGAAGGTGATCAACCTCATTTAGCTATTAGCAACTACTTAATAAACTTCTTTTAATATCCATGAGATACCCCTACACAGCCTCCAGGATGGCTAAAATTAAAGACTAACACCACCAAGTATTGGATAGAAGGGGAGCAACTAGCACTTCCATACACTATTGGTAAATCGACTCACTTGTAACCCAGCAATTCCTCTCCTGACTGTACCCAACAGAAATGGGTACCTCTGAACGTATACTAAAAGCAGGTACCACCAAAGGTATACAAAAGACACATAAAAAGATGCTCATAATAGACATTTGTGATAGACAAACTAAAGACATCCTAAATATCTATCAGTACAAGAAAGGATAAATGAGGGTACATATTCATATAATAGAATATTTTACAGTAATAGAAACAAACTATACCCAACAATAGGCATGAATCTCACAAAAATAATAGTGAGGGAAATAAGCCAAACACGGGGTCCATATAAGCTCAAAACAGGCAAACCAATCAATGTTGATCAAGTTAGAAAAATGATTATTTGGGGAAGGAGGTGACAGGGAAGGGGCATAAATGGTGCTACGGGGGTGCTAGTCATATTCAAGTCCTTGATCTGGGTGGTTGTTACATGAGCTGCTCCCTTTGTGAAAATGCATCAAGTTTTGTAGTTATGATTGATATACTTTTAAACAGAGATACAGCCTTTTGTATATTTATATGAAATATGTAAATTTTATATAAAATTAAAATTTTATTAAAATAGTAATGACTAACTGAAGGAAGTACAAAAAATGTGGAACTAGCCCTGGCTGGTGTGGCTCAGTGGATTGAATGCCAGCCTGCAAACCAAAGGGTCACGAGTTCATTTCCCAGTCAGGGCACATGCCTGGGTTGCAGGCCAGGTCAGGTCTCCATTAGGGGGCGTGCGAGAGGCAACCACACATTGATGTCTCTCTCCCTCTCTTTCTCCTTCCCTTCCCCTCTGTCTAAAATAAGTAAATAAAATCTATTTTTAAAAAAACGGAACTAAAATTCTAGATTCCAATAACATGAAGTATAGGACAAAGGTGTCAGAGTTCAAACATTCTATAGTACTGATTTTATTCTGAGGAAGAATAGAAATATTTATGAATGTTAGGCCCTGTAAAGTAGACCTGTTAAATACATAAAGGTAACCACTAAAGTATGAGAAAATAATGTAAGCTTTTAATAAAGAGGAACGAAATACTTCTAGAGAAAAAAATTAATTGATGCTAAAAAAAGAAATGGGAAAAAAAGAAAAAGCATTATAAAATTTCCAATAAAAGTGATACAAAAGTCGGTAATTATAATAAATATAAACAAGTCAAACTCCCCCAATTTAAAATAGATATTCTCAGATTATATTAAAAACGAAATGCAGGTATTGGTATACTACAAGAAACATACCTAAACATAGTAACACAAATTTAAAGTAAAAGGATAAAGATGTCCAGTCAGATGTTTGATTAATCTAGAGTTGAGGACTTGGTGGATAAGGGTAATGGAAGGTCACGTGTCAAAAAAGTTCAATAAAAGGATGAGGGTGGTCAAAGCGATAGGTTACAGAGTCTAGGTTGGCATAAAGAAATGATGCCAGAAGACTGCTGATAGGAAGGCAATGTAACAGTTGAGGAAACATCAGCAGAGAAAATATTTATCTAATGGGATATCAAAGCAAGTGTGATGGTACAGAGCAAAAAGACAAGTTTGATTTTCCATCAAGTGTAAATTTATATCTAAACAGGCCATTAGTTTTTTCCTAATTGTCCAACTTTCTTACTATAAATATTCTATAGAACTCTGAAAGATGTAAAGAAAAATTTGCACTGATGTTCCCCAAAGTTGAAGTGTGTCTTAGGAAGTCACCAGCCTTTAAACCATAGTCAGCTTTGAATTCCATTGGAGTGTTGTACAGATAAGGCCAGTAGGAAAACCAGCCATCTGGTCAACAACCAAAATATCATTGGCTCTCAGGTGATCGGGGCATAGAAATCTAAAAACATATCTAAGCAACCACTGACCTTTCATGTAACAAAACGTAACACACATTTCCTTTGGTAAAGGTCGCTTACATTTTTTTCTGCATTATGCACCACTGAGTTGAGGAAAAATAACCCTTGCAATGTTTGCAAGGCACAATAAGTAGAAACTTCAGTTCTAAGTTCAGTAAGTATATAGTTATAAACCCCGTTACAGGCCTCTGTCTACTGAAATGCTTTTAAATTTCAAAATTTCAGCCCACATGCTACATCTTCCTTAAACTTTCTCCAACTTCCTCAAGCAGAATTTATCATGGATTCCTCTGCATTCCCTCCTCCCATTGGTCGTGTGATTAATATAACAGGTATTCCAGTCTACTTATAGTATAATTATTTACAAAAATCCTCATCTCTCTGAAGATTATAAACATCTTGGGGACAAGAACTACTCTTGAACTCACTCCCAGAACACAGCATTCTATTCTGTACAGAAGAGGAAGTAGTAACTGTTAAATACACAGAGTTGGTCCATTTTCAGGAGGAGGAAGTATGATTTTGTTCCATGGGCATTTTATTTTTCTTCTTTAAACTAAAGGGGTTGATTGGCCTAAATAGTATCAGGATGACATAGGAAGACAATTGATCTAGAATGTGCAAGCAAAATCTCTCTACTCTGAAGAGCTATAGTACCAACGAACATAGAATGATTCAGTTCAGCATATTTTGACATTGTATATTTCTAATTTTTGCTTTAATAAGAGACAGATTTGACCACTCCCCCCTCTTTGTTAATGATTTGCTGTGAGTATATCCTTGAAGAGTCGTATGACTCATGCTGTCCTTCAAGTGCACCAACTGTTCCATTAAGTCCAGGAAGAGAACCCATTATCCTACTGTACTTATTTATTATGGCAAAGGCTATCAAAATATGAGCCAGTGTTCACAATGCCTAATGAGAACCTTACTAAAATATTTTCCTCTCTTTTGCTCCTTCATGTCAGAGGACACCTGGTCAAGAGCCAAAATCGCATTGGCTCCCAGAGCAATCCTTGTCAGGGATCCCAGGTTAGGAATACATTATTACTGCTACAGCTGTAACAGGCCTTAGAAAATACAAAGCCATAGGGACAGATTTGTGCCAATTTTTTTTCCCAAATAATACTAAATCTGTTTAGGCCCCAGAACTAAAATCTAAGAGTCAGAATCTAAGTATTACGTCTCCAATTCCTGTTTCCTGTAACATAGAAAAGTAAGTTACTCTCCAAGTAATACAGACTTCTGTTTTCTATAATACATCAGTGATTCTCAAAGTATGGCATTCCCAGATTAGCAGCATTAGCATCACCTAGGAACTGGTTAGAAATGTAAATCAGGCCCCATCTAAGACCTACGGATACAGAAACTAGGGGTGGGGCCCAGCAATCCCGAGTTTTTGCAGGCCCTCCAGGAGATGTGGGTGCAAGGTAAAGCTTACTAGAACCACAGCTCTAGACTAGGCCAAAGCGTGGTCTTTGGACCAAGGCGTCAGCATCCCCTGGAAACTTGTTAGAAATGCAGACTCGCAGGCCCCACAGACATACTGAATCAGAAACTACATTTTAACAAGATGCCCAAGTGATCTGTATGTATACATTAAAGCTGAGGAGAAACATCAAGGATGAAAGTGAGAAAATTAAAAATCTGAATGAATGAATAAATAAATAAATAAATAGATAGATACGCTGTAGCATTTATAATGCACCTCTACCTCATTTAATTGTACCTTCCTCACTTACCACTCTCAATAACCTGGTGGACAAGGTATTGTCATGACTTCCATCTTACATGTGAGATACAGGAGACTGGATGATGGACTCGATGTCACAAAGCCAGCAAGCAGAGAGCCAGGACTCAAACACAGGTGATTTGTTCTGAAATCTAGGTTCTTAGCCACCACCAATAACTATTCTACTTGTAACTCCAGTAGGGCCTTTTTTTTTTTAATCACATCACATTACCTCTGTAATGGGAATTTCATTCATGAGTAACCAATTAAGCTTTTTCCTAAAACTAAAAATAATACATGTCCATTTTAGTTGAACAAATATTTATTGAAGTCTGTTTTATAACAAACCACCTTGACCTGGTGGAGCTTATAGTACTAGGGCAATAAGAGTAAGTGCTCAATAAATATTTATTGAACCAATCAATCAGTGAATTACTTTATTATCATATGCTAAGTAATACAGGAGCAAAGATGAGGCACCTGTACATATCCTGGTTACTGAAATGTTTCCTGTAAATGACGTATGTTGAGCTGAACCCATGAACAAAACAAGGGCCAACCAGACAAACAATGAGAGTAGGAGATTCCAGGCACGCTAAGAGCTTGGGCTTTACATCAGGATGGCAAAATTTACCAAAGTATTTAAGGGAGAGATATGGACTTAAATAGATATGTAGGAATACATATAAATAGCCCTACATAATAAATTCAAAATATCAAGAATGAAGCCCCCAAAGCTATCAGATCTTGAGGTCTAAAACTAAACCTTAGGATTTAGCTTACTGGTGATCACATCCTATCAGAGGGTAGGAATGTGTGGCTTCTAATTGAAGAGTTACCTTCCTATACATGGGAATGAAGAGAAAGGGCTTCATACCCTTAGCTGCCTACAAGAGGGAGAAGGGCCAAAAGAAGCTGAAGGAAACAGAGACTTGACCTGGGGACCATCAGAAAAAGCAAATGGGAAGCCTTCCGTTAGTTTCAGTATCAACCCTTAGAAAGAGTCATAGAAAATAGAAGTAGGAGAGCTCCATTTGAGTGACATACCAGTTTTCTCTTTGACACCTAAGTGACACCACATTAAGATGTCTGCCCCAGAGAATTCCCTGGGAAGTGGACTTTCCCTCTTTAGCTTTGTATGCAATTTTTTAAATAGATTTTCTTGGAATTTTACTCAGAATTATAGACATCCCAGGAATAATTTTCATATCTTAGTGTCTCTACACAGTAATGACAAAAAAAAAAACTATTGTTTTCCTTTCTCTCCAATTTCTGCTTACATCTTTCTTTATCTCCAAAGAATTCTCAATGTATTAAATAGATGAACAGCATTTAAAGAGACTGAGTTACTTGTATCATCTATTTTTATGCATCAGGGTTTTTCTTCATCAAAGAAACCAAATTTTCCTATGTTCTTTATTAGGACTCCAATATTAAAGGCACTTCCCTTGAGGTGTTTTGTAAAGCACAAAAGGTTCAAAAGAAAAGTGCTTTCATTCTCATTGCCCAAACTAACGTTCAGACTTGTAAGGCTTCCTCTTTGATAGGGTGTGTTGGAATCTGAACTGGTATTTGAGGCCAAGCACCCCACAGTCAGGAGTACAGGGACAGTGTTTTTTCCCTGTCCAGATACTATCAGAACTATGAAGCCTCAAAAAGAGACATGACCTTCCTCCTAAAAGACAGAAATGACCCAGGAGTTCAGTGTCGCTTGTAGGTCCAGTAGAGATCAAAGCAGCCCTCCTTCTGAGGGACCCCTCAGCTCCCTAGCCTGTCCTTACAGAACATCAGCAACAGTCTGTGTCAGGGCAAAAGGAAAGGAGGCGAGGGATGAGGTGGGGGACGGCCAGTTCGCTTCCTGCCAAATGACATGAAAACAACTGGAAAGAATGTCCACCCACCTGTAACAGCTTTGTTTGCCCTTAGTCTTTTTTTTTTTCACCCTTATCTTGGCATCTGCGGTGAAAAAATAATAGGTCACCCAAATATTTTAATGAAATATTTTCTAAGAGCAGAGTCATAGAACTACCTTAAACCAAACCAACATAACAATGAGAAACCCCACTTAACTGGTCTTTATATAAAACCTCAGTTCAAACATCATCAACTCTTGATATTCTTTTTATGTCATAAAAACATTGACCACATTGAAGAGAATTTTGATGGA
>VMDR010005186.1:0-48096 GCA_007922815.1 Macrotus californicus | reverse complement strand
ACCTCTTTCTTTCTGCTGCATAGTATTCCATTGTGTAAATGTACCATAGTTTTTTGATACATTCATTTACTGATGGGCACTTAGGTTGCTTCCAGCACTAAGATCAGGAACAAGACAAGGATGTCCTCTTTCGCCACTCCTATTCAACATAGTATTGGAAGTCCTAGCCACAGCAATCAGACATGAAAAAGAAATAAAAGGCATCCAAACTGGAAAGGAGGAAGCAAAACTGTCATTGTTTGCAGATTACATGATAGTGTACAAACTTTTTCTGTAAAGGGTTGGCCAGTAAAGATTTTGGGCTTTGCAGGGGTTCTCTTGACTGCTCAACTCTGCCTCTGTATTGTGAAAGTGGTGTAGACAATTCACACGGGCATTGGCAGGCTGTGCTCCAACTCTACCTTGTCTATGAACACTGACATTTCACTTTCATTTGATTTTCCTGTGTCACAGAATCTCACTCTTGTTTTTACATTTCCCCAACCATTTGAAATTGTAAACACCATTCTTGGCACACAGGCTATACAAAACCTGGCTCCTGGCTGAGCTTGGTTTGTGGGTCAGAGACCAGGCCAGTAGTCGCTAGTCCGAATTTTTAGGTGCCTGCTTCTTTACAACTCTGGGACAGTCCAGGATAGGTAGGATGTGCCTTTTCTGTCCCTAGCTGCATGCCACACCCTACTGAAGTCATCTTAACCCTGGAAGAAGTCATCCCATGTCTAGCCCGTTTGTGTGCTAAGGGTTTCTGCTATCAGTTCCATTGCTAAGAGACTGCAGGGCTTAGCCTAGGGACACTTTGGGCACCTTCCTTGACCCCGCAGTGGTTTTAGGGCCCCTCCTCAGTCTCCCATCCACCATGGGCATGCCTCTCTCCGACCCCTCTTCCCTTGCATCCCCATATCTGACCACTGCTCTGACCAACAGCTACTCAGGGCTGCTGCTTCTCAAAAAATCCCCACTACAGCCAGAGGAAAAGTTATTTGGAGTCTCAAATCTTAATAGAAATAAATTTTAATTTTGCATTCTACTCCACACCACTTATTCTAACATGAAAAATAATGTGTTTTCTTCCTACAAAAGTGTTCTAGTAAAATTGGTGCTCCAGGGAGGGCCACACTTACCTGGTTTGAATATCATCTCTGGCACTGGATGGCTTACCCCATATATGAAAACTCAGGCCTACGTGACAAATGTCAAAGTCCAGGCACGTAAAAAAAAATAACCCAACAAAATCTAGTCCCAGCCTGTCTTTGCAGACTATCTTCCCATGGTTTTTTTCCTATGAGGTCGGCCCAGGTGGCTCCCTTTAGAAAACTTTCATGACCTTGTTAGGAGACATGCTCACTGTTCCCATGGATCGTGACATTTCAATTTGATGTGTTATGACACATTTAAGCATCTTGTCTGCTCAGTTCTATTGTAAGCCCCTGGAGGTTAGAAGCCATGATTTATATTCTTTGCATTATAATGTCCAGCTACAACAGATTCTAATATGTTCCCTCATAATCCTTGATTCTTGATGCACATCAGGAGTAGAAGTCCAAACACTCTGCCTGCTGCATCTTGGTATTGGGGTCGCCAAGGGAAACACAATGTAGTCAAGCCCTGGATGGAACAATGCTTCACTCATGTAGAAAGAGACTAAATCAGCTCCAACAGTGCATGTTGGTTCCCCATGCCTGGCAGGGCTCCTTGGCTCCAGCAGAAGGACCCCAACCTATTTTTCTGGAGTTTGAAATACTAAAAGGTGAGGGGGGTGTTGCGTGAAGGCCATGGTCACACAGACTTAAACAGAACAGAGGAGTACCCATTGAGCAAAAAGGGAAAGATACTCCCACACAGGGTGACTTGCCCTGTCCAGGTGCACAGCGGACATAGTGCTAAGTGTGGAAGCATTCCAGGCCCATGGCTTGGAAGACTGCACACATGCAACTGTCCTCTCAGCAACGTGCCAAAAAGGCCCACAACTGTGAATGCGTGTCTCCAACAACTCAGAGGCATCCTTCTTAAGGGCCTGAAAGCCAATCTTTTGAAATGGAATCACTGGAAAGGACCAGACCTCTGTCCCCAGTCTCTGTGGGAGGACAAAATCCTAACTTGGGTAATTACCAGCCTACAGACATGGCTGGCCACACTGAATTGGCCAACCCTTTGTCATTGTCACTTCCCTGACTCTCCTGAGCCCCTACTTACCCCCTTTCTACTCCTTAATTTCCTCCTTCAAAATGCCCAGCCACCTCTACACAGAATAGAATGGGGCTCACTTTCTTCCTCTACTGTCAGTACCTACTGAGTACAATCTGGTTTTAACTCCTGTCAAGAGGTAGGTGTCACATGTACATCCAGTGTTCCTGTCCCTCCTTTCACACACAGAGATTGCAATGCCCTGTCTACACAGAATTCCCGTGGACTCTGACACGTGGGAGTTCAGCAAGACTCAAAATGAGAACAAACCTGTGACTCTCAGCCCCGTGTGGCCACACTTTCCATGCAAACCAGAACTTTGAAACAGAGGAAGGCAATGGGACTCTAAGGAATGCAGAGGACTGAAAAGCCTTACGATGTCCTTTTCACCAGAGCGACATCAGAGCAAGAGGTGACAAGGAGAAATGTCTTTCAGAAGACCCAGGAGGTGTTGGTAAAAATGAAGATGGGAGGAGAAGAGATCTGAATTTTCCCACAAGGTTGAAGGAATTTCAGTCTTTGAGATTGAATAGCAAGGGTCAGAAAGCCTCCAGCTGTCTGGAGCACATCTGGGCAGTTAACCTCAGGGTTACAGTTGTGTCATGATGCCTAGGAGGAGGGAGAATATTATTAGAAGTCAGTTGTATTATAGTAACAATGGCTGCTGAAACAATCCATAGACAGAATAAAAGTTCATTTCTCACTTTCCAAAATAGGTATTCCTGTTGCTCTGCAGGTGGCTGGCTCTCCTCCAAGTGGAGACGAAGGGACATGGATTGTTTCCTTCCTGTGGCCCCAGAGCCTTTATCACTCAGCTCTCCTGCTGGTGTGGTCCTTTGCATTAGTCTGGAGAAGGGAAAGAGGTTCTTATGGGTCAGGACAGGAAATGACACATTTCTGCTCCCCTTCTATTGGCTAGAACCCAGTCATATGGCTCCAACAGTAAAGAAGTCTAGGAAATATAGTCTTACCTGTGTAGTAAGGAAGAAGAGAAAGTGGGTTTGATGAACTCCACTCAAAAAGTAGGAAAGGCATTCCAACAGCGGGGACAGCCTAAACCAAGGCATAGAGGGGAGACACTGTGGTGGAGCAGAGAACTGAGAGCCATCTGCGGTTGTCAGGAGTACTGGCCAAGAGAAGAGGGTACAGATGGAATGCCTGCAGTATAGAGTCCAGCTCTCCCTCTTCCTGGACCACGCAGAGGACTAACGATGGTGGGATCATTCAATGCGAAGAGAATGGGTGAAAGGTTCTCTCTTCTCTTCCCTGCCTTCACAGCAGTAAAGTCAGTAATACCAGAGTGAGTGCAGAGAAGAAGAGGCAAGGAGCAGGGTAGTCAAGCCTGAAGCTGCTTTGTGGCCAGGCTCCCAGGCTGCGAGTGGCCCTGGGCTTCCAGACAGCCCACCGTCTCAGTCAGCTGGGCAGACCAGGAGTTGATGTTCCAGGTAAAAAGAATTGACATTTGGTTGGTGTGCTCTTTGTCTTCTTTCCCCAAGAGCTTCAGACGTCCCAGTGGATGACTGGACACAAAAAATGGTGGCAAGGTCAGGCTACCAGTGGGCACATTGTGAGCTTGTTACATCAGGCACACCCACCTCAATCCCAGTGACTTTCTCAGGTGCTTGCTGCGCAGTTTTATCTCCTCTTTCAAATGCTTAGAGAAAGAGCCAGGAGCCTTCTGGGGAGACTGTGACATCCTCCTAGGCACATGCTCAATGGCCAGGGTGTGGTGTAGTAAAGGGTGAAGAACCCACCACGTGCATTAGTGAAGGCTAGCCAAGGAAATGGCTTCTGTCTGCCAGAGCTTGACAAATCAGTGGATCTATCATGCTGTTCCTTGGGTTTCCTGAGAGCAAGCACTCAGCTTTCCTGCACAAATATATCTCAGTACTGAGCTTGAGTAACAGACAGGGGGTTATCAGCAATCAGATGAGAGAGGAGCCTTTCTCTAACATCACTTCTCAGCACTAAATTGCTCTCATCCACACAGTGTGAAGGAAGAACCTTTAACCCATGTGGTCTCTTTATGCTCAGAATCCCTCATCCAGTGATGCTGTCCCTGTAGTCCTTTGAAGGCTGCACAAAGTGCATGGCTAAGGGACACTCATGAAGCCACCCCTTCCTTCTACATACCCCCATCTTCCCTGTGTCTCCCCAAAGACCATCCATGGGTTCTGATGTTAAGTTCACTGAAGAACTTTGTGAGAGCCTCAGTCTGGTACCCCCAGGAGAATGGTCTGGTCTGTCCCAGACTGTATTTGGGTGTCCACTGGGCTCTTGTCCCATAGCTATCTTTGCTGTAGTGTCCATGGGGGGCTTGATCCTCCATTTCTGCTCAGAAATGTGTGCAAAGCCCTTACTTCAGTAGTCTGATTATTCCAGAGGGAAAATGGGTTTTCTGCCTTTGTTTTCCATTATAAAAATAAAACATATTTATAGTTTAAAAACAAAATGATACAGAAAGTATGGAGAAGTTAGAAGTTTCCTATCTAGTAATCCTCAAGCATAACCACTGATATGATTTTTGAGAGGCTCTTTTCTGCCTTTTCCTAGTCACATGCACATGTATTTCACTATGCAGGGAACACACGTGTGTACACACACACGCACTTGTTTGTTGTTTTCCAAAGTGGTAGCATTCTGTACGTACTGTCAGGAGCCTCTCTTTTTCATTTCAATGTTGTGGTAATTTCCCATTGATCTATATCTTCTGTTGATGCACAGCATGCTAGTGTATATTGTAATATTGTTTAATTATCCAATTATATTGATAGATATTTAGGTTGTTTTGAGGTTTTTTTTTTAAACTTCTACATGGTGAAATAAGCACATTTTGGTGGTATTAAAAAAAAGGAGTGAACTATCTCCTTGCTCGTCTCAAGGCAGATGTGTAAATTATCCTTCTGTCACCACATCACCTGGTGGCAAACATTGTGGCCCTTCCAGGTGAGCACATGGAGCTCCTCCCTGGACTTGTGCTTCTCTTATGTAGTGCCCCCTTCAGTTTCTCTGTTCTCCATCCTGCAGCAAGAGAATCCTTCCAAAAGTAGTTCCTCTTTCTTGCCTTTACTTACATAACTTTTCTCAAGCACAACCTGGAAGGGCCATCCTAAGAAGCTTCCAGTGTCTTTCCTTCACCAGAGTAAGTCCAGTCCACCCACTCACTGCTTACTCTATGGCTGATGGAAGTAGACTTGCCTTATAACCCTCATGGCTTATTATTTACATCACTGGAAGGTTAAGTTCAGATTGCTTGGCTTCCCTTCTCTTTTCATTTGGCATATTGGCTGATCTTCCAGGCTCCATGTCTTGAAACATGCACTACCTATGGAAGCTGAGTGTGAATGGGAACATTAGTGGAATTCATTCTTTGTGCAAAGTTAGATTTTTGGGGGAAAACATTTCTCATTTTTAGGTCACCTGAAAATCACTTGTAAATTATTGTTGGTATTAGAAATGACTCTCTTCATTTAAGCAAAACAAAAAAGGAAGAAACATAGCAGCAGGAGGAGCTAGCTCAATGAACCAAAGAAAAGACTGACCAACCCAATGCTTGGAAAGCAGACGAACTGAAGCATGGTCAACTGTGGACAGTGCCATTGGAATGTCTGCTATGCCATCGCTCCTTCTGCAATTATAATTCCCTGGAGAGAGAGAATTGGTCTAGGGTGGGGGCAGGGAGAGGGGGAAGGCTAGGGGAGTGAGGCAGGCTGTGGACTTGGTTTGGGGGCTCTTGGCTTGAGAGCGGTAGGTTGATTTGTCCTGCCAGGAGTAATGGGAGAAGTTCAGTCTATTTTGGTCTACTAGGGCTACTATAACAAGATGCCACAGGCTGAGGGCTTAAACAATGGACACTTATTTTCTCATGGTTCTGGAGGCTGGATGTCCAACATCAAAGGACTGGAAGGCTTAGTTTCTCCCGAGGCCTTGCTATTTGACTTACAGATGGGTACCTTCTCGCTGTGCCCTCACATGGCCTTTTCTTGGTGTGTGGGCCTCTATGGTGTCTCTTTCTCTTCTTATAAGAGCACCATTCATGATGTGACAAGGTGGCCTGGTTGGCTGGAGCATTGTTCTGTACACCAAAAGGTTGTGGGTTGGATTCCAGTCAGGGCTCATACCTAGGGTGAAGGTTTGATCCCTGTTCAGGGTGTGAACGGGAGGCAACTTGTCAATGTTTCTGTCTTACATCAATGTTTCTCTCTCTCTCTCTCTGCCTCCTTTCTTCCTCTCTAAAATCAATAAACATATTTTTAAAAGAAATGCAACAGAGGAGGTGGCATTGAAAGGCAGTAGCACACTGAGGTCGGGTATTTATTCCTCTGGCTCCCCCCCTGCTAGGACCCAGGTTGGCAGTGGCTACAACCCTTCCTGAAGGTCATAGCTTTTTCTGGGCTCCTTCCCTGGAGTTCTGATGAGTGCTCCTTGCTCTTGCCAACTCTATGTTGCTTCTCTATGCCTTTTTAATCTATCCCTTTATGACATTCTTCAATTTCCCCAGGTTGATGAGCGGCTGGTTTCCTTCCAGAACCTTGACTGACATAGTAATCAGTACTGGGAGAAGAGCCCCATGACACTGGGGAGTGCGTGGATAACCACCTCCCTGGGAGGAGAGGGAAAGGGATGATCACAGATGATCCTTGGCCTGCTCTTGGCCCAGTTCTCATCTCTGGTTATTTTACCACTCCTCAAAAGTGTCCTGAGAACCAATATGCTCCACTGGCAGAAAACACTCATTAGTTCCCTACTGTGTGAGATAAAGATTATATTGCTAGGAAAAGCCAAGTAGATGCTGCAAAATAATAAGCTCAAAGCGATGTGGCATCCCTGGAGGAACTGTGAAGATTAATGCCATCATCAGAGACTTGGGAGAGGCAGGGGTGGTTATTCCTACCACATCTCCATTTAACTAGTCTGTTTGGCAGGTGCAGAAGCCAGATGGATCTTAGAGAATAATTATAGAATGTCCCAGGCTTAACCAGATGGTTATGGCAATCACTGCAGAGGGATTGGATGAGGTACCTTTATTGGATCAATTTAATAATCACTTCTGGCACCTGGTTTTTACCTACTCGTGTGTAAATGTTCTCAATAGACAGGTGGGTAAGTTGGCTGTCAGTTACTGTCCTTCCTCAGCGACACTGATGTTTGTTCAATGAGCCCATGTGGAGGGCAATAGAGACAAAGACGGGGGCTTAACCTGGACCTCCCATCCCCAAGGTCGACTTTGCCAGAGCCACTACTGATTGTCCAACTTTCCAACAGCAGAGGCCAATTCTGGGTCCTAATAGAGCACCGTTCCACAAAGTGGGCCGTGACTTGTTCTCACAGGAACAGGTGCATGTCCCAGATACCCATTTGCCTTCCTCTCCTAGAATTCTCCTGCAGGCTTTCCCATCTGAACTTACAAATGCCTTATCTATTGACATGGTATCGCACAAAATGTCACAGTCATCTAAGACAATTACTTGGTGGTGAAGTAGGTGTGGCAGTAGGCTTTAGCCTTTGGCATTCAGTCCTCTCCCCTATCACCCAGAAGCAGATGGCTTGCTAGATTATTGGAATGGCCTGATGAAGATGGTTCCTTACAAGCAGGTGCTTTAAACCAGCAGTCAATATCTGGTGCCATGTCCCTGTAGCCAGAATTCATGGGCTTAGGAACCAAGAGAAATGAGAGTGGCTGGAGCCGTTTGCTGTTATCCCCATCTTGAGATGCTTACTCTAAGCAGGAATGTTCTACCAGAAAACTGAGTCATAGTTTAACTAAGTTGGGAGCTGGCCCTCCTCCCAGGCCATTGTCAGGCTCCTCCTGTCACTGAACTAACATATAAAGAGGGTGGGAAGTGATCACTGCACTGACTGACGTGATGGAGACAGTGAACTTGTCAATACTGGAGTAAATTCACAACCAGCTGAAACAAATGTTTAAACAAACTGAAGTCATCAATGTACCACAAAAGGAAGTGGTTAAATGTAAAATACTTTATCAATGACTTCTTCAAGGAAGCAGCAGGTAAAGCCCCAAGTGTCAGTAGGGAATTAGCCTAGTCACTCTCCTGTGAAGGAAGTATCTGCCGTGATGTCCTCTCAGCCTGGCACACGTTTCTTTGGAATCTGCGAGGCTTCCCTGGCCGCCTTTGTAATTTGCACCTCATATTCTATATCATCTTTATTCATAGCCATATCAGGGTTTGATGATTGGCCCCTAAAGTAAACATCCTGCCAAAAACATACAGGCTTTAGCTGATACTAAAACAATTGCCAGAAATTCTTGTTTGGGGAAGAAGGCAATATTTTTTTCCTATTGGCATTAAAATTCTTCTGCTCTTTATTGCAGGATATTCTAAGCACCATGATTCTGCAATAGCTGGGCACTGATTTTCTATCAGTGGGAATGATCATTTTATCCCTGATCACTAGATGCCCTGGTCTGTTGAGTATTAATCTATTGGATATTGTTATTGAGATCCAATAGTGTCAAGGTCATGAGATCAGGAGTGGTGAAGCAATATCAGCAAGACAATAGCATGGTCTAGAAGCTGGGTTATTGTCCATCATGGGGGACAGGTAGCTTGGCAAGGGGAAGATCTGGCTGTCCTTTGCGTGATGGTACACAGGAGCAGCCAGGAATTCTGCAAAGCTGCATTGGAAACCAAGGGCAAAGGAAATCTGTGATACTAGTTGCTGTAAAATTTTAGTGTTTTTCCCTAGAATACAACCTGTAGGATGTGCAGACACCCACCACAATTCTCTTTGTCACCCTGCTTTTACCATGAGTAATAAAGTTCTTTGTCTCAGAACAGGAGTCTTATGTCTCAGGTCAGCATCCATCATATAAAAACAGGCTAGCTTATTCACTTCTAAGTAGAGTAAAACACCAAACCCTTCACAATTCTTGACACACAGATGAGGGGGAACAAATTTTTAGTAATTACTGAAAGCATTAAACTTTAAAACTGGCAAAAAAACCCAATCACTGCTACATTTTAAAAAATTAAAATAAATTCTAGCCTTCTTTAAAATATTGATTGGTTGCTTCTTGTAATCTGGAAAGAAAACTAAGCATATCCTCATCTAACTCCCAGTGTATTTCAAATGTATTATCTGGGCAAGAGTGCTGTCCAAAGACCAGTTGTAGAATCATTAAGACTTGGCCTTGCATGTGAGCTTTGAGCCTTATTTCCCTCAAATATAAGGCAGGGACAGTAATACCAGATTTTTGAAGTGCTGCTTCAGCGGTCCAGTGAGAGTGCACGTGGTACCCAGGTGAGATATTGTGGACACCTCACTAAGGTGGGTTCTCCTTTCCCTTCTGCCCACCCATCACATATGAAGCCTTAGAACGGGCTTTTACTTTTTGCATAGACTTTGGTTATGTTTTTACTCAAATCAGTGACATTCAGTATTAAGTTTGCCCTTTTGATGCTTTAGAAGGAGGTTCAACCACTAATTGATTGTCATACTCCTCCCTCAAGAGTTCAGCTACTTACAGCTGATAACAAGGATAATAGTAATTACTACTGGTTATGGATTACTTACTATGTACCAAAAACTTTACCAAGATCTTTAGATATAATATCTCATTTAATCAGCATAATCATAGAATGAGTATTACCCTTATTTATAGGAGGAGACTAAGGTTTATGGAGATTAAGTATTTTGTCTATCTTCATTGGGTTGATGATATGTTTATGTTTCCATTTTCCCCTACAACAAATTACCACAAATTTAATGGCTTAAAACAATCTGTGTTTGTTATCATACTGTTCTGGAGGAAGTGGGCATCACTGGTCTACAGTAAAGGTGTGGGTAGGGTTACATGTATTTCTGGAGCCCCTAGGACAGTCCATTTCCTTGCCTTTTCCAGCTTCTAGAGGTCGCTCACACTCCTTGGCTCATGGCCTCCTTCTATCGCCAAAGCCAGCAACCTTGGCTGAGTCCTCACACTACTATCTCTCTTCTTCTCCAACTTGTGCCTCCATTCTCCACTTTTAAGACTCATGTGATTTCACTGGGCCCACTGGGATACTCCATGACAATTTCCTTTCAAGACCCACTGATTAGCAATCTTAACTCCATCTGCACCATTAATTCCCCTTTGTCAGGTAGCCTGACACATTCATAGGTTCTAGGGATTAGGACCTGGAATCTGTAGAAACCATTACTCAGCTTTCCACGACACTGTCCTGGTTACCAACTCCTCCGGCTCTCTCTTGCTCCTGACCCTTGGACTTGGCATTTGATCCCAGCTTGCCCCCTCTGAGCCCTCTAGAAGTGTGGGCTACACTTCCAGTCTCTGACTCTGTAGGATCTTGGTACTTCTGCTAGGATGGCTCAGTCCCAGACACACGTGCCCGTATTCTCAGGTACACATAAACTTCCTCTAGGGAACTTGGAGCATCACAAGCTTCTCGGGCTGCTCACTCATTACACATGTGTGGAGCCCCAACCGTATGCCAGAAATAAAAAATAGTCTCTGCCATCCAATGCTTACAGACAGAGGGAAGACAGGCAGGAAACCAGTGGTCTTTTACAGGACCTTGTAAAATGCACAGGGTGCTGTAGGGGACAGAGAGGAGTGGGTGGGAAAGAACCTGTTTAGGGAAGGGTTCAAACCTGACCAGGGTCCTAAGGCCTGAGAGGAATTATTTAGGCAGAGAAAAAAGGGGGCAGACTGCAGGTAGAAGCAATGCCACATGGAAGGAGAGCCCATCCTTCAACAAGAGCACTGTTTTGGATATACAGGCCCTATCCTTTTTAAACTGAGCTCATTCTATGATTATTGTATTTTTCTATAATCACAGCCATACCTCAGAGGCAAGAAGGGTACGCAAAGCTCTTTGCCATCACACTAAAACATCCAGATAATAACAATAACCCTGATTTTGAAATAGCAAGAAATTTTAAGGATATCTTTTACAGCATTGTTTAAAATGGGGAATACTGAAAAGAACCTAAATTTGCAACAATTGGGAATTGGGCAAACAAACAATGACAAAAATCATACAATGGAATATATTTTCAGTTATAAAAATGATGCTGTGGAGGATAGACAATAACTTGGAAAGATATTAAAACACATTGTTAAGTGAAAACAGCCAGTTATAAAACATGTACATTTGATTAGATTTTGCCAGGAAATGCCCGCCCACACCGAGCCAGCTGTCCATCACCCACCTAGTGAAGGACATACACCCACCTGCCAAAACCGTCCATCTCAGCATGGAAAGGTAATGTCATTTTAGGGTTTCTTTTCCTTTTGATTATCTCTATTTCCATGGTATTTTTTTATGTTGATTATTTCTTACTTTTTTTTTAATCCTCACCTGAGGATATGTTTATTGATTTTTTTTTTTTTTTTTTTGAGAGAGGAAGAAACATCAGTCCTGCACATCACCTGGGCCTGGGACCTTTTGGTGCAGGGGATGACACGCCCACCAATGAGCCACCCAGCTGGACTGTTTCTTATTCTGACATAGGAAGAATAAATGTTATAGAAGAAAGAGTGAGCTAATTCAGAGATGGACTGGAGTTGCCAGCTGCCCCCTGCCTGAGCTCTGATGATTCTAGCTTTCAATCTACCTCCCACACTTTCCCAGAGCACGGCTAGGTGGTTTTATTTTTTTAATTTTTTATTGTGAGGTGTCTCTCTCTGGCTCATACCTACAGCCTGAAAGCAACTCATGCCTGTGTCTGAGCCCCACTTGGACCCAACTCCCTAAATCCATGTAGTTACAATATAAGATTTTTTTCTAAGTCATGAGTTGGACCACCGAGGCTGTACCAGGCTGCACCAATTTTGTGATTGGCAGGGACTGTTTACAATACACACATACACATACATGTAGCAAACTTCCAGTCTATAATGGGGTGCAATCTAATTGCCAGCTGTCCTTTATTAATGCTCTTAGCATCTTTTTCTTGGTACCTAGATCAATTTCCTGAATTACATTACCTGCTTCTGGCTCCAGCATATGTT
Source organism: Macrotus californicus (assembly GCA_007922815.1). Lineage (NCBI taxonomy): Eukaryota > Metazoa > Chordata > Mammalia > Chiroptera > Phyllostomidae > Macrotus > Macrotus californicus. Next base: position 35,933 of record VMDR010005186.1, on the reverse strand, counting down.
ATATAAACATGAATGTGAAGTTTTGTGTATTAAAACTTATATTTAAATAAAATTTCAATAATTGAGATGTTAACATTTTTGGAAGAAATTTTTTATAGTTACAGCTTTACTCCTTAATGTTAAAAATTGTATGTTTATAATTACTTTAAAGCTGGTTTTTAAAAACTATTCATTTTTCTCATTTCCCTATCCATTTCATTTACTGCCTGTATTGGTCAGAAGAACAAAAACAAAATTTAATTTATCTGGTTCAACTGAGGAGTGTAATGGAAGGGTGGTGCGGTAGGTTGAGTGTCTGTATCCTCCTAAGATTCCTCTGTGGGAGCCCTAACACTCAAGGTGATGGCGTACAGAGGAGGTGCCTTTGCAGGTGATTATGTCACGAGGTTGGAGATCTCATGAATAGAATTATGTTTACAGTACATACATACCTCTAAGTACCCTTACCTCTAAGAGAGAGCCCTCACCCCTTTTGCCATGTCAGGTTATAGCCACAAAACTAACCAACCAACCAGCCGTCTGGGAAATGGCCCTCCCCCAACAGAATCTACTGATGCCTTGCTCTTGGCCTTCCCAGCCTCCAGAACTGTGAAAAATTAATTTCTGTGGTCCTGGCTGGTGTAGCTCAGTGCATTGAGCATGGGCTGCGAACCAAAGTTGTCGCCAGTTTGATTCCCAGTCAGAGCACGTGCCTGGGTTGCGGGCCAGGTCTCCAGTGGGGGATGTGCAAGAGGCAACCACATATTGATATTTCTCTCCCTCTCTTTCCCCTTTTCTTCCCCCTCTCTAAAAGATAAATAAATAAAATCTTAAAAAAATTAATTTCTGTGAATGCAGCCACCCAGTTTATGGTATTTTTTTTTAATGGCAGCTTGAGCTGACTGAGACAAATCGTTTACTGAAATGTAGGCAGGGTTGAAGGAACCAAAAAGATGTGGAGACATCCCAGAACGAGCAATGTGGGAAGCGGTAATCAGTTATTGACCAAAAGGGACATAAGGAGGAAATGATATTGCTGGAACTGCTCCTCCCCTCCCCTCAGTCCCCCTGCCCGCCCCCAGCAAGGAATCCTGGGTGGCACAGGCTTCAGGGCTCGGGACAGACCCGCGGAAGAGAACGGAAAGCGGAGAATGAATGGCCAAGGGGGAATGGAAATAGTGCATGTGTATTCACTCCACAAATCCTGTTTTAGCCATTTGCTATGTTCCAGACATTGGGCCAAGTGTATTTGCTTTAGTAAGGTTTGTTTGGGTTTGTAAGTTGATCTGTTGGGCATGGCCCTAGAGGCAATTTATTCTTTCTTCAGTATTATTTCTGTTCATAGCATTTCAATAGGGTTAGCTCTGTGTGGGCTAGACTTCCAATGAGCTTTGACGCCTTTGGCTTCTGCTTGTTCTTCTGCATAATGGCCCACTTGGAAAAGCTGAGAGCAGAGCATAGGCAAGACTTCTTATGATTAAGCCTAGGAGTAAAACACACAGCTGAACTTTGGAATTCGACATCAGGGAGTTTCTAGGCTCTTTGTTGGCTTTATAGAAAGGGCACAAATTAAGGCACAGAGCACAGGGGACAGGAGGCAGGAACAAAAGCAAATAACTTAATGAGCTATTTGAAGGGGAATTCACAAACTACGCTTCCTGAGCCTTAAGGAGTAAGGCGGAGGCATTTGGGCGTGAAGCCAAATTGATGTTATTACCGGACGCATGTTGTATGGAAAGCGGCAATGGCTTCTCAAAGAGGAAGAGTTCTGATAAAAATTCTAAATCAGAAATTACAGCACATGCTTCTCCCTCATGTGGAGCTTCACAACCCAGCCCATGGGCATGGACTGGGCTGGGGTGCCTCTGTTCTCCCCTCGGCAATTTTGGAGGCTATTCCTTTGCTTTTTTAAGCACTCGCCTCTCCTTGCCCTTTACAGAGACCAAGCAGAAGAGTTTGGATAGTCCAAGTGTATTTTATGTCACAAGGTAGATTAGTTCCTTCGCCGCTTTATATAAGTTAGTATTTCATGGTGAATGGATAAGGCTTGGGAATTAGAATATCTTCTGATTCAGGTTCTGACACTGTGTGAATTTGGACAGTCATTTAATTTCTCAGGACCTCACTTTCCTCATCTGGGAAATGGGGGTAATGGGTGGAGATCGATGGGAAAACAGAGTGTTTACCTGGTCATTAGGAAGTCATAAATGGCACGATTTGCATGGAAAATTGTATTCATATGTATCTGTGAGTTCATGGTCCTACCTGTGAGTTGGGGATCAGTATGTACTTCGCCAGATTCTCCAAGAACGTCATGGTCCCTAAAAGAAACTACACAAATTTAAACCAAAAAAAAAATTAGACAAACCTTATTTTAAATTCAGAAATTGAAGCCAAGTGTGGCCATGTTTTCACCTGCAGACGTAGGGGGAGGTGATGCCCGCCCCTCCCAGGTCTGGCCTTCAAAAGGACACGGACTCACACTCCCTTCCTTCTGCTGCCTGCGGCATGGGCTGTTGATGACAGGAGGGAGTTTTATTTTATTTTATACTTTACCCAAGGACATTTTTTTATTGCTTTGAAGAGAGAGAGGAAGGGAGAGGGGAGTGGAGAGAGAGAGAGACATTAATGAGATAGAAACATTGACTGGTTGCCTCTCATAGGTGCCCAGACTGTGGATTGAACCCACAACCTGGGTATGTGCCCTGATTGGGAATTGAACCTGCGACTTTTTGGTCTAAGAGACAATGCTCCAAACGACTGAGCCACAATGGCCAGAGCAAAAGAGTGAAGAGTTTTAGACTGCGGGCAGGCAGCCGGGGACTGAAGGCCACAGGCTCCTCGTCCCTCTAGGACTGCTGTGTCAGCCAAGACTGCCTGGGCTCAGACTACCGGGCGAGTGGGAACTACACTTCGGTCTCATGGTCGCCACTGAGGTTTCTTTGCTGTGCCAGCTTAACCTGCCCTCAACCTGTAGACCGCTGCACTCAGGCCTCCTGTCTAATTCCTCAGGTGGGGTCCTAAGGTAGCTTTCTGTAGGGTGTGAATGCTCACTCACTCCAGAGATTTCAATCCGGAATGGCCACTATCTCACTTAGCCAAGCTAATTTTATTTTGTAAGACAAAGCTTGAAAATGGCAAGTGAGCAAAACAAAACAACAGCAACAATGAAGAGATGTGAGAGTCAAGCCCTGACTGGGAGGGAGCTTGGACACCCTGCAGGGGAAGGAAGCAGGCAGCACGGTCAAAGCAGCCAAGTGCATTGCCCAAGAGGACAGGAAGTGCCTGAAATGCAGATACCAGTGACATTGCTCAGCTCTCACCAACACTGCTTGTGTTCAACAGAAACAGACGTGACGGGCAGAGCAATGCTTCCCTCAGACGATCTGGGCGCCCCTCCGTGCTTATCAGAGCGGCACGCATGCTCCCACCAGTAATCGTAACTTAAAGATTCCAAGTGACAGGAGCGTCACACTGAAATATGTGTTGCCTTCCTACAGGCCGGCTTCCGAGACACAAAGAACCGGTAGGTAGCACAGTCACTGGGATCAGGCGGCACATTCACTGTGGCATTTACTACATCGTAACTTCATTGTTGTATAGAAGTCCTTTCTCTGCATGTGAGCCCTCTGGGAGTTACTCGCCTTTGCACTGTCTGCTCCTAGAGAGATCGATAAATATTTAAATGGGTGAATCTGTTCAACCTCTTCACTTGCAGTCACCTGCAAGTCAAAGTCAAAATTAATTAATAATAGAAAAATCTGACTGTTTTTTCCAAGTAGAGAGCTCTATTTTCCCCAGGGCCTGGATGGCTAACACAAATCTCTTATTAAGAGTCCTTGAACCCTGATGGACATAGGCACATAAACCCACAACACACATCATATACAAAACACACTTAGACCCACACCTACACAAACACATACAAGCAAACACAAAACACACAGAAAAGCAGAGACACACAAACATACTGGTTACATACTTGATTTGCAGGTAAACATTGAGGAATTTTTTAGCATAAATGACTTCTAAACATTGCACACACAATCACACATGGGACATACTTATACTAAATAAATTATTTGCTGTTTGATTGAAATTCGAGTATTACCGAGTGTCCTGTAATTTTATTTGCTAAATCCGGTAACTCTAAGACAAGCACACACAGAGACACGCATGCAGAAACACACAAGTACAACCCCCTCTACCCCCAAGATTCCATTCCTCCTGATAGATCTTGCCACTACCAGACCAGTCATCAGGGTGCCAGCACTGGCATTCCTTTGGAGAGTGAGGGGGGTGTCCAGGTGTCCCCAGTCTTCAGTAACAGGAAGAGAACACCTCCCCTCCAAGATTCACATGCACACACATAGCTCAGCCTCTGGCTTAATCACTGTCACCACTGATGGCTCGTTCTACATGATTTTTGTCATGCAGGGGTGTCCAACCTGTGGCCCGCAGGCTGCATGCAGCCCAGGATGGCTGTGAATGGAGCCCAATGCAGAATCATAAATTTACTTAAAACATTATGAAATTTTTGTTTGATTATGTATCACAATGTACTTCATGTGTGGCCCAAGACAACTCTTCTTCCAGTGTGGCCCAGAGATGCCAAAAGGTTGGACATCCCCGTAAGAGACTCAAGCTCCAGAGAGAAGCTTTTTTTTCCCCCTAGAAATCTATGATGCCGAGTTTACAAATATCCTCAGCAATTAATGATGGAGTGAGTTTTTATCAAATTCTACCTCTATTTAGGGTGCCAACATGCACCCCTAACTTAGAGAGCCAGTGGGTAATTCCTGACTCTGTTTTCTTTATTGCCCCCGACCTCATAACCCTTCTCCATCACACACCAGGTCTACTGAATTCACACCAGAAGTGTCTCCTATATGCTGTGCACCCTCCATTTTCATGGCTCCTGGCCATCCTCACTTCTTACCACCTCTCACCTCTGTGTTGACCTCAGCCCTACTGCCTCACCCTCAGTCCGATTCCTCTTCTGAGAAGCTACCAGAGTAAGGCTCCTCGCGTGCATGTTTGACCATGGTTCTCCCTCCTGGGGAATCTCTGGATGTCGCACCATTTCTCCACCATAGATCCGGACCTCTCAGCATGGCCTCCAACACCCTTCACTAACAGATCCCATTCCAACCTTAGTTTCCACCTTTCAACTCAGACATACAGGTTTGGCCCCATCAAAATGAATTACTTTTCCCCCAAACACCCAATTGTTTCCATTATTCAGCTTTCCCTGCAACGTTCTCCGTGCATGAAACATTCTGTAGCGCCTTCCATGCCTAGTGAATTAATTACCCTCCAGGTCACTTCGTGCATGCTCTCCAACCCATCCCCCACTGTCTTCCCTTCCTGTAGAGTTGATCCTACAGCCTTTGTGTATACTTCTTCCTCATTTACCATTATAGTTTTTTTTATTAACATTTATAAGCTTGTGAGCCCTTCTGAGGCAGGGGTCAATTCTTATTCATATACAAAACACCGGTGTCTGGGACAGAACATGTCATAGGACAAGGTTTTAAGAAATGATGTTGTTGGTAGACTTTACAGGGTAGCAATGTGCATCAGAGGCTTATGTAGAGGCTTTGGACTCAAGAGACTAAGATTTGGATCTAGGAAATACCATTTATTGCCTCCATGACATGCAGTGAGCTATGTAGTTTCTCTGTGGTGGGCAGAAGGATGCCCCCCAAGATGCCCACGTCCTAGTCTTCAGAACCTGCATGTTGCATACATGTGGCATAGGAAAATGAAGATGCAGATACCATGAAACACTTCATTTATTTATTTAACATTTTAATTCTTTAATAATAAAAGCATTAAATGCTATGAATTTCCCCTGAGCCTAGTTTTTACTAGAATATGGTATAATTATCATTAATATTTTCTAAGTAGTTTATAATTGCACTTCTGATTTATTCTTTAATCTCAGAGTTCTTTAGGAGAAAATTTTTTTTTTAGTTCATCAAAACTCAAGTTTGAGGAAAATGTAGTATTTTTTTGGTTTATTTTTAAAATTTTTCTAAATTTTCTGGTTTTCCGCCCAGCATCTAGTATATTGCTTGGCACATGGTAAGTGCTCATTAAATATTGAAAAATAAATGAATAAATGAATGAGTGAATGAATGAAGAAAATAGGGCCTGTAGAATTTCTACTCTTGAATTTGTATATATGAGTTGGTGTTGTCTTTTTAGTCAATTTTGGTAAATGTTTCAGGCATAATTTAAAAGAATGCATGTTTCAGTAGGGTCAAAAGCTCTGTTTATTTATGAAATGACTTCAGTGTATGTTTTAGAGCCTCTAAAATCCTTGTGCATTTTTGTCTCTTTGATCTCTCCATTTGTGAAAAAACTATGAAAAGCCTTCCATGATGTTTTAATCGTTGCCAAAGTAGAGGTGGTTATTGTTCTCGGCTAGGCTTTACCTTGAGTCTTTTCAAAGCAATGACATGGAAGTTTGATGGCCTCAAAAGACATGGTCCATCCATCGCAAGATGAGGTTGAGCACCGTTCCGACAGCACCCAGGCTGCTTTGGTCCCTGTGCTAGGGAGGAAGAATGGTTTCTTCCTAGTCTCATGCAGTCCCAAGCTCCCATATTCGTCTCATTCCTGTGAACAAAAGGGAAACTCGAGGAATTTGCCTTGACTCAGAGGAGTCAAGGTTGATAGGCTCTCCCATGTGGCTGGCTCAAAGACAGTGGCACAATGTCCCCTTTTATTATTTCTCCTGGGGTAGAATTAGAGGGCGCAAGGATGACATCACATCAGAGTGCTATCAGGTGTGAGATGCTAAGGGACTGTCTTTGTTTGGCTTTTCTTCTTCTGTAACGGAAATGTTGAAGAACAAGCAAGCTTCATTTCCAGAGGGAGAGTGCTTGAAGTGCAGCGAACATTGTACAGTCTTTCTGGGAGGGGATGTGGAGCTTGGAAAAACTGCCACAGGTTATTAATTCCATCTGTTTTCACAGAGAAGGATGGTTTTTCACATGGCGTTGCCAGAGAGCCCCAGCCCACAAAAAGAGATTTTCCAAGGGTTTTCCTGTAGCAGACCCCAATTGTGGTCTTTCGTTTTTTCCTGTCTTTTTGTTTTTTCCCTAGTTCTTGGCTGTTATTTGACATGGAAAGGTGCATGCCTGCTTTATTTCCATCGCGAATTGTACTCTCATCCATTAAAAATAAGCTTTTTTGGATTATTTAATGCTTTTGCCTTAGGTTTCAAATGTCAGATAATATCACTATCTCTACCTTTTTTGTGTGTTTGCGTTCATTTAGTGGACCTCTGTCTTCCTCTTCCATTGAAAGATTTCTGGTTGTTAGCCACTGGGTGGACCTCTCTTTATCTCTGTCATTTTCAATTTTGTAATCGGGAAAGTCATAATAGAGAAAGTAATCTATATTCATTATGCAATCGCATTTCTGTCATCTCTAAGAGTTTAATTTTTTCTGTTTCTATAGTAATACTTATTGTTTTTTACTCTTAATGTTGTATGTGTTCTCCTTCCTTTCTCAGAATTAAAGCTCTTTTATTTAGCAATTGTTCAGTGTACAATGTCTGTCTCCAGCTGCTCCTAATTTGGGTCCTCTCTTCATATAAGCAATTGATATAATCTGTCAATAATGAAGAAGTTCTATCTATCTATCTATCTATCTATCTATCTATCTATCATCTATCTATCAGCTAGTACTTTGAAAATACTAAAGGAAATAAAACATAGATGTCACCTGTTAAATTGGTTTTCTAACTTCCATCGATTTATCACTAGGCCAGGGGCTGGGGAATACTTTTGCTCTGGATCTTGCTCTCTCAGAAATTAACCCTAAATCACTTAGTTCCAACCCAATGACATCTCTATTGGCCTCTTCAGAAAGTCCTGTCCCGATTTTACTGCATGATATGAATGTGACTGGTGGACTTACGTGACCTCCTCACCCTGTTCTCATACAAAGGTCGGGATGACATGATCTGCGACAAGCTTGACATCTCCAAGGGGAGACTTTTTGAAAATCATCACTCATCGAAAAGGAGGATGACAAGTGCAATGACACGGACGTGGGCGCCCCACGTCCCCTTTCAGCCTTGCCGAATCTCAGATTCCTCTTGGACAGAGGAGGGATAACGCTGCCATTTCAATTACCTGGCACATAATAGATGCTCTGAAGGTCTTGCTTGTGGGAGCATGAGAACGCACTTTGTGGCCCTAGGTTGGCTTTGCAAGTCCAATCGATCATTATTTTATATTCCTGACTATTTTGGTTCATTTGTTTGTTAGTTTTTGACAAGGAGACTGGGGAAGTTTCTTTGCAACATATTTCAGGCAGCTTTTCTATGAGAAGAATAAGATATGATGGCTACACAGCCTCTATGAATTTTAATAAAATGTCTAAAAACAAAGCCTTCATTTCTCTCACTCCCTTTCATTGAAACTGTGACAGCGTAAAGCTATTTCCACTGTTTTCCTTATTCTGGCGCATGCCACCCCCCAACCCCACTTCCAGCAACATCTGCTTTCTATTTCCTGAGCCAAACCCGAGACCGTGAGTGCAGGAGCCGGTCTGATTAATCCATTAATTAGAAATTGCCACAATGGGATGCACTCCCTCCACCTGCCCAACACAACAGTGAATCTTTTATTTTATCAATAACCAGCTCGTATCCCCCAAGTGAAACATTTGTTCTTCATAGTTGGCTTATTTCAGGCCCAATCAGAGGCCCCTACTTTATGCCTGCAGGGGCTGCCCAGCTACTTGGGGAATGAATGGCCCCAACCAACCTCCAGAGAGCCTCTGGTAAGCGGGAGAACTGACATCCAGGAGCCTGAATAGTCACCTGGAAAGAACAAAAGAACGTTGAGCTCATAGGGACAGAAAGTGCCAGGGAATAAAGGTTAGATGAGACCTAGTGAGTTATTTAAAGCAGATGCCTGCTTCCAGCTCTGCACATACCCTCTGTGTTACCTGGCTAGGCAGAGGGGCATCCTGGGCAGAGGGGCAGGATGGACAGAGGGCATGGGCAGAGGGGCAGGTTGGGCAGAGGGGCGCCCTGGGCAGAAGGACTGGCTGGGTAGAGGGGTGGGCTGTCAGAAGCTCTCCATCCGTAAGCCCCCAGTGGCTCTTAGTTATACTATTGCACCTTCGTGCTGTTCCTGCTTTGCCATTCTCCTTGCTTTAATGTTCACATATCCTTGCCCTGGTGAGCCTGTGAGCTCAAGGGCCCATAAATGTTTTCTTTTACATGTATAACTTTGATAAAAATAAAAATTAAATTTTAAAATCTATAGCATTTGGATCTGAAGAAGATCAATGTCAATGCCCTTCCTTTCCCTGGTAATTTATTGTTCTTGATGGTCTCTGAGACTGATGAAGGGAGACACATTCAGTCTGCAAGTGATCACACATGTATGTCATGTGTGTGGGTGTGTACACACACATATGTTGATGGGCATGCTAAGAGTGTGTGTTCACTTATGTGCTACAATGCAGGCAGATACATTCATACATATTAATCTGACTGGTTTGTAAGCAGTGAGATATTAAATAACATGATGCTTATAAAAAAGATAAGAAACAACCTAAAATAATGGAATTCATTAAAGAAACCATAAGCAGACATTAAGTTTTTAAAAATATAAGTAGTTCTTTAGGATGTGAAGATCTTGCCTACATGAAATAATTGAGGTTATGGAAATGACAATTTTTTTTTGCTTTGCATTCATTTTCTACAAATAGAGAAATCTGATAGCTATCATTGTGAAAAACAATGCTACTCATAAAACTCGTAAACATAATTAACAACAAGTTCTTGTCAGTTTCTGGAAGAAATCAATGAAAGAAGCACAGAAGGAAATAAATATTTGAATGTCATCTGACATTTTTAAAAAGAAAATCTGTATTCAAAATAGATAAATTTGGTAGATTAAAACTTAACAATGGTTTTATGAAGATCTGTGTGGTTGCCCAGTGCAGGAGACCGCTGTGTGCTCCCAGACAGCAGTATGCTCTGTCAAGAGAGAATTCTGGAAGGAATTCTGTGAGCAAGAGACAATACCGTGAGCTTGACTTGATCCCTGGCATCTCAACTCTCCGTCTGCTAGGAATCAGCCAACCCTAGGACTGTCCAGCTCAGGCTGGTTGCAGATGAGCAAAGAGGGACCTGCCCCACTCATGAAAACCACACAGGGCCGAATGTCCACATGAGACAAGAGAGTACAAGTGGACAATGAGCCCTGCTCTGGGTCCCTGGCTCCTTCTCTCTGAGGTTACAGCCGTTTTCCTTTCCTGGGTGCTACACACTGCTCTTGACTCATAAAGGAGATGACCCATTGTTCTCCCTGGTTTTAAAGCTTGATTTACAAGTCTTAGTACTGGATTGTGCTTTACAAATACTGTGTTTACCTTCTGAGTCCGCATTTCAGAGATTAGGTTATGTAAGGCCACGGCTTCCATCTCAGATACTCTCTCCTTTGCCTGTGCTCTCCCCCTCTCTCCACCTGCTCCAGTGGGGACCATGTTGTGGGTGGTCCTATGGAGAGACCCACGTGGGGAGGAACCGAGACCTGCCAAGAGCCATGTGAAGCTCAGTTAATTCTTCAGAAACGTCATCCCCACCTGACACCTGGACTGCCATCTCATGTGAGACCTGGAGCAGAAGCCACCTTGCTAAGCCACTCCTGGGTTCCTAACCCTCATAAATGGGAAAAAATGCTTATCATTTTCACCTGCTAAGTTATGGAGCTATTTGTGACAAAGCAATAGATACTGACATACCACACCGATGCCACAGTATGGCATTACACTTGTTGTGATGATATACACTTATCATCAGAAACCGCTTTCTCTTTAGAACTTGTAATACATTAATGTTTTAGTCAATTTAAAGGCTGTCATTTATATTCCAGAATCTTGGCCAGTCATTCTCAACTAATCTTTTTGTCTCTATTTTAATCACCTGCAACACCAGATCCTGTTTCAGGCTCCATGAATAAAGCATGAACAAAAGGGACAATGGGCACAATTCGTTTTTTTGGTGACAGACCATATGAAGTAAGCAAATAATTTAAAAGGTCATTTTATAGAGTGATAATTTCCAGGGGGAAATAAACAGGTGAACTGAAGGAGAGTCACTAGCTATGGGGCGGGGACGAGGCAACTCCTCCAGATAGCGTGGTCAGGGACAGTGCCTCTGAGGAGTGACATTTGAACTGAGACCTGAGGGTGGAAAAGAGTGAGCTACGGGAGGGCCTGAGGACAGAAGCCCAGGCCGAGACCAGCCAGCCCAGGGCCCTGAGGTGGCACAGCGGACTGGAAAGGACCCCTTCTCACAGAGTCTCTGTCTGAGCTCTGTGGCCTCACCTGACTATGCCTCCTACAGGTTGGCCCAGGTGCCCTCCTGATGGCATGTTGCTCAGGGCAGTGTCCCCCTCCCTGTGACCTCCAGCCCTTTCTGAAGAGCAATAGGAAGTTCTCGTGTAGGTTATTTCATTGGAATATTGTTTCACAGGCTAGAAGAGAATGAAGACCGTGCACTTTACTAGGGAGTATTTGAGAAATCCCGAGTCTTCCCACATGGCAATTTTTAATAAGCATGTTTTGTACGTGTAGTTTATCTAGCTCCCAAACTTTGGGAGAATTGTGAATTCTGGAGACAAGGCCAACCCTACTCTGTCAGATCTTCTCATCTTCTGGAGCAGTCCCAGAATGCCACCCCCGCTGTGTGCATGGTGGGGCGGGGTGCAGCGCTGGGCGGACACACGTCATCTCCACTGTGGCTCCCATTCCCTTGCAGTCACTGATTCCCCTGTTAGCCCCTGTTTGTGAGTCTTGCTGTGCTTGTCTGCGAGCTGTGCTGGGGAGGCTTGAACACAGCCTCCACGCCTGGGAGATGCAGCTGCCCTGCTCTGGGAGTGCCCCAGCCCTCGGGTGTGCCAGCTAGCTGCCCCCCACCCTGTACTCCGTGAGTCACTCTCTTCAGCAGTTGTGCGACTGTGCCCGATCATATCACTTAGCAGCAGTTAATTTGGAGGAAGAGCATGTCTTGCATTTGCGTGTGATGGTGTGTCAGACTTAATGGTCACTGTCAGCTTGATGCCAATACTGTGCGCATGAGGGTGAGCTGGGAAGGCACTGTGACCCCTGGGGAGACTCTGGTCTGTGTACAATCCTTCTGTTTCATGTGACAGTGCAATGCCATCGAAAATCTGGCTGATTTCTCTTTCCTGACCCCTAGACTCCCTGTGACCTAAATTATAGTGATGCTGAAAGTGTCACCAGATTGGTAATTGAAAGAACACTTGGCTTCTTTGAGAAGGGTTCAGATGGAGAGATAAATCTGTTAGAACATTGCTGAGCTGCCCTTCCCAGAAATTTCCTTTCTCCTGTCTGGTCTACACACATTATCAGAAATTACTGTCTTTACGAACTGACAGGACATGTGGCTTACATTTAGACAAAGAAGATTAATGAGTCAGAGTGAATTGTTGCCACAAATGAGGATGATGTGCAAGTTGGAAAGTTAATTAGAGATACAGCAAGCCAAGGGTCAACCCTGGATTAGTTTCCTTTAAAGCCTAAGAGACATTGTAGCTTGGATGTGGATCTCTGCTGGGTGTTAGCAGAGCTCAGATTTGTCCCTGTGTCCTTGTTTCCACTCAGAACACCCCTCAGACCTCTCTGTGAACTCCTCCTGATGGGGCCACAACAGAGACACATACACACCTACCACTCAGTAGAAAGTTGTAATCAATGAACATCGCAATAGCAAGTACACCCATATCACATATCAAAACATCACCTCATGACCCTGGGGTAGGAAGAGCTTCCTTAAACACGGCATGTACAGAAGTGGCTAGCCGTAGGTGAGAACATTCTCCATCTGGACTACATTAAAATTAAACATTGTTTATCAAAAACCACCATTCAGAGGGTAAACAGGCAGGCCACACTGTGGACGGTATTTGCAGCACCATTTTTCAACCCAAGAGCCACATCCAGAATATAACGAATTTCTACAAATTAACTAGAAAGAAAGCAGAGAGGCCAATAGAAACCTGGAGGAAAGCACTGCATAGCCACTTTCTAAAAGGGGGGTTTAAGTAGCCAATAACTCTGTGAAAAGGCACTGAACTTCACTAGTCCCTGGGGAAATAACTCAAAACCACAGCATGGTGCCGGGATACTGCCATACTCCACCAGAAAGGCTAACACAAAACAGACAGATGGTGCTCTGTGTTGCAAGGACCTGAAACCACTGCAACATCCACACACTGAGGGTGAGGTTGTAACTTGGTACAGTCATTTTGGAAAACGATCCCATAGTATTTACTGAAAGTGAACACAGGTACATCCTATGAGCCAGCTACTCCATCCCTGGACAGGTATTCAACAGAAACGTGTGCAGGTATTCATGGAGAGACATGTGTAAGAATTCAGAGAGGCACATTAGCAAGAGCCAAAACTCTTTCCAGTGTCAGCATATAGTGCACACGAGTCTGCTCTCTGCAACTGTCCAGGTGTATGGATCCTTTAGTTCACTGGCTAGCTGGCACAACCTGCCTGCATCACTTTAACTCCAGATTCCACATTGGTTTGACTACCCAGGGTCAGGAATCCTAAACTCCTCTTCCACACAGAGAAAGGTGTTATCACTGAAAGCTTTGTGGACCACCAGTTTTACATGCTTAAAGATTGAGACAAGTAAAATAGGAGGCCCGTGGGAGTGCATTAAAGCCTGGCTCTTTCTAATAATTTGTTATTCATGTGCCCATCAGCACATGTCTGTTGTAGAACATTCATCTATGACAGGCCATAAGTGGGAAAAAGCCAACACTTGCCTAATGAATGGACATAAATCAGGTTCACAGCATTGTTCGTACTCTTTGACCTAGTTTGCTTATTTCTAGGAATTTATCTTAAAGAGATAGAGATACTTATTAATAAGGCAATAAGAAAATCAATTCTGGGCACAGAGTTCAAGGCAGCCAACCTGCCCCATCACCCCCACATCCACTTATGGAAAAGAGAGAAACGTTGGTAATGGGATATCATAAATACCAATTCCGATCTGTCCAAGGCACTAATGCACAGGGTCCACCAGCTACATGACTGAGGGTTTCCTCTGTCTCCTGTCTTCTCCAGTCTTCTCGCTGTACTCAGCCCAGTTGCTTAGGGCCTGACCCCCACTAATGTCCCAGGAGAGAACACAGAAAAGCTTTTGGCCTTGACCAATTAAAATCAGCTGGGGATCTTTGATCTGGAAATATCGCTAGAAGTGGCATGGGGCTGTGTACATAAATGTTTGTAAGTAGGACAATGAAAGTAGCCGGAGTGTTAAAACAAGGACGTACTCACTGGCTCGCACCAATGGATTCTCTGCCAAGATGTTTGATTTCTGCGCTGTGGCCGAGTAGATGCTAAGTGGAGAGGAAGAGAAACTAGGACACCTGGCCCCTCCGTGATTGGCTCCCAACCCTTTGAAGAGGAACCAGGTGGGGTCAGCACAGGTGAACCTCCAGGGACGGTAATTTAGGGAATTCTGGCTTCTGTCATAATGGGGCAGGAGATAGGGTTGGTATACAGAGGCTGTGTGTGTTCTTGTAACTTGTTCTACTTTCTCCCTTAAAGTCAAGAGATTCAGACAGTGTAAGACGACATCCAAAATGGTACGTAATAACATTTAAAAAATTACTTTATTAAAACCGTTGATATAAATGTAGCATGTTTATTGTTTGAAAAGAGATATTTGCCCCTGCCACCCTATGTCACTTACCAGAAAGAACAATCATAATACCTTCAGTGTTTTTGTAGAGATCTCTATCTATACAGAGATAGACATGTTTTAGAACAGTAAAGCAATTGTTCTCAAACTTCAATATAAATGAGGGGACCATCTGGGAAGCTTGTTAAAAATGCAGATGGAGCCCACATTGTTTTCCAAACAACCTGGGTGATTTTGATGCAGGCTGTCTGTAGACCTGTCTCCACGATGGCCTCCATTCATCTGTGACTCCTAGTATTCACTCCCTGTCCCTTCCCTCCCATAGTGGACAGGAATGACTTTTGTAACCAGGAGCACATTGCAAACACAATGAAGTGCAACTTGCATGGCTAGGTCTAGAAGTCAGTGCAGTTTCCACCTTGCCTGGACCACTCACTTAGCAGGAAGCAGCTGCTGTGTCCTGAGGACCCTCCGGCAGCCCTATGGAGAGGCTCCGTGGCAGGGAACTGAGGCCTCCCAACAGCCTGGACCAACTTGTGGGTCACTGAGTGAGCTACCCGGGAAGCAGGTCGGCCAGCCTTGGCCAAGCGTTCAGACGCACGTAGTCCCAAGCCATCATCTTGACTGCAGCCTCGTGAGAGACCTGCAGCCAGAACCACCCAGCTCAGCCCCTCCTGGATTTCTGACTCATGGGAATGTCTCTGTTACAAAGAAATAGATAACCAATGTAGAAATCTGCTATAAAGTGATATTAATGATCTCACTGGCCAACCCTTTAAATACAGCTACATATTTTGCATCCTGTATTTATGTCCCAGGTGACGTTCGATGACAACTGATGTCTAACATTATCAAGGCTAAGTTTCTACAGATGACACTAATGTGGTTCCATATGTTAACAGTACTAAATGTTAACACCTTAAGAAGGGGTTCTTCTCTGCCCTCAGTTAACAGTACCATAGTTCTCTGGCCAGAGTGAGACACAGACCGCCTCATGACCCCTGAAAGTTTGTTGTTTAATGTCGGTGATAAGGCCAAGTCAGCACATCTACATAAATAATTCGCTATCTACTGCCAACCACTAAGCCATGAAATTTATTTATATTACCTTCAATTCGTATTGTTCCTTCACTGGGTAAGTAGTGCCACCCCCTTCTTGCAGATGAGAGCCCTGAGGTTCAGAGAATGAATTAAACTCCTATACTTCCAGCTGGTAGCAGGAAGAACCAGAACTTACTATTTAAAAAATATCAGTCCCCATTTTTGTTATTGGCCTTTGGTGTATCACTGTGGCCACAGGCCTAGGTAGCAGGGTGGGTAGGTTAATCTGCACTGAAATGTCTTTATATGGATAGCAATCAGATGGTCAGCAAACGTTTCTGAGAGCCCTTTGTGTGCCAGACACTACGCTATGGGCTACAGAGTCCATGGTGAAAAATGCAGACATGGACTCTGCCACTACAGGGTGTATAAATCAGTGGGCAACTGAACGAGATTGGAAACCACAGAGGCTAATAGTCCCCCTAATAGTAGATGTTCAATACTTGTCAGTGATAAATAAAGTGATACGGAGTGCCTTTTAATAACATAAACGGTACTCAGAACATATCTAGTCCAACGATCTTGCTTTACAGAAGAAGAGTCGGAGTTTAGCCAATGACTGATGAAAAGGAAGTTGAACTAAACCTGCCTGTGAGACGGGGTCCAGTGGTCCTTCCACTGAGATCCAGTAGCTTCCAAAATCAGAGGGATTCTGACAGAAAGCCACCTCAGGCATTTAACCTGTGATTGTACCAGGACTGGCGGACTTCTTCCTTCCAACTGCTTCCACGGAGTGGTTCTCAACCCGGGCTCAGGTTTGCACCAACTGAGCAGCTTTCAGAAACCACCAGGTGCAGCCTCTTCTACCTCCCAAAACCTCTCTTCCATGTTGTCACGCCTGCACTTTCAAGCCCCCAGTTTAGGTGAGATGAGTCTGAAGGGATAAGCAAGGGCCCGAATGTGAAGGGCCCCAGCTTCTCTGTTTCGGTGCTGGGCGTTGGTGAAGGCATGTTTCCTATCTCAGAGGCAGAGGATGGAGAGGCTCTGGGGGAAACTGAGAGTCAGAAAAAGGATGGTTAGCCCTGGACCTGAGCAGATGTGCACATTCCGGAATTCCACCGTGCTGGGCCTGTAGGCTGCTGCCCCGCTTGGCACTTTCCTTGGTATGGTGTCATCTTCTACCGCAGAGTAACTGTCCACCTCTTCACTGGTTGAGGAAGGTCTGGAGAAATGGTTTTCAGAGTTCCTGTCTTGCTTAACATGTTTTTTAAAATAAATTTTTAAATTATTTTTTAGACTTTTATTTATTTTTAGAGAGAGAGGAAGGGAGGGAGAGAGGAAGAGAAACATTAATGTGTCGTTGCCTCTCATGTGCCCCCTACTGGGAATCAAACTGGCGACCCTTTGGTTTGCAGGTCCGTGCTCAATCCACTGAGCTACACCAGCCAGGGCAACATATGTTTTATTCAAAGGTAGATTAGAAGGTCTAAGAGACAGTGGAAGGCTTTGGGGCCAAGAGGCCTTTTAATAACTCATGTCAATCCCTCTGTCCCTCTACGCCAGAGCACAGGCTACCCAAGTCACATACTACTGCGATTAATGCAGGAGGATTCAAGTTATGGGACCACAGGAATGGGCAGAGCCTTCCTCTCCCTGATCTGATGGGACATGCCGTCTTCCATGGGGATCTGATGCAGGCCAACACTCAGACACCACGGCATTTCAGAAGGGCTCCTGAGAGAAGTGCTGGACTTCCCTTGCATGGAGGCACGCTGAGCTTCACACGCTGCGATCTGATGGTGTCTGGAAGTGCCCACAGGGGAGGGAGAGGAAGACGTGGCTGCAGACACTTCTGGCAACAGACTGACACCGACATCCCTAGGAAAATCACTGCCGCTTGTTGGAAAAACAGCTTTGAGTGGACATCCTGCTGACGATAATCAGATTTAAAATTAGCCTTAACGTGCCTGCATCAAGGGAGGCTTAATTGTAGGGCCCAATCAGGACACAAAATACTCCAATGGCAATTTTGCTGACAAAGTAATTTGAAGGGTAAAAATCTTCTCTGTGGAATTGCTTGGTTGCTGTTGCCATCAAAGCCTGCGTCTGCACAGGCCCATCTCCTCATGCTCCAAGTTTTCTGATTTAAAGTTTATAAATTTAGAATTTATAATATTTCCTTTCCCCAAATTCTACGAACTCTCATTTTTTTGACTGGAGACAGACAGCACTGTGGGGTGGGAGGCCCTCTGTTCACCTGCTCTGTGATCTTGGGCAAGGTGCCCGTCCACCGTGAGCCTTGGTTTTCTCATTTGTAAAATGGGGGAAGTCAAGCTCACCTTGAAAGACTTTCAAGATGTTTTAAATAAATAAAATGTGTGAATCCCTTTTATTTCCTTTCTCCTTCCGAAGCCCAAATGGCTATGGGTACTCTTAGCCTTCACGTTCCTGGGGACATTGGTGCTGAAACTTTTTAATGATATACAAATAGTATCATTTCCTTTGGTGTCAGCAGGCAGAAGACTATCCCTCTGCCCTCATCCTCTATATTCAGTTCAGTGATTCTCAAATGAGGGAACGGAGGGGCATTTGGCAATATCCGGAGACATTTTGATTGTCACAACTTGCCAGGGATGGGGTAGGGTACAGGTGCTACTAGACTCTAATTGGCAGAGTCTGGGGATTGTGCTAAATATGTTACAAAGCACAGGATGGACACTCCCTCCCCTAACAAAGGGTTATCTGGCCCTAAATGTCAATAGTGCCTGGGCTGAGCAACCTAGCCCTAGAGGAGGGCATATATTCTTATCTGTGAATTCTTATTCTCTAGGAAAGTAAGGAATGTGCCTTGTGCATCTTCCTTACTCCTAATGGAGCTTTTAAAGAGGGCTGGGGGTAACAGTCGAATGGGATTGCTCTAATTAGTGTGTGTGAGGGGCAAGATCTCAATTCAGTTTGACTTGGCCTGTCTTCCTTTCCTCTCTGGTCTTCGAGCTGGGCTCTGCTAACAATTCTCTGGCACCCTCCATCACCTCTTTTTTTTTTTTTTTTGACTTGAAGTATTGCTTTCAAATTTTCACCATTTGATACATGGGATTTACTTAAGTTTGTCATCCTTCTCATCTAGTAATATGGCCCCTGAGGAAGGTGCTCATAGAGGTATCCTGGTGCGTGCAGATGGAGATGCCCAGACTGGCCAGGGGACTTTTCCAGGAGTCGTGGAGAGTGGCCACGTGAAAGAAGATGCCGAACACTAGAAGAAGATAAATAGGATCACTGGCCGAGACCACCCTCAAAGAAACCTGGCTAAACTGAGGGCAGATTCATCTGAACCTGGTTTTCCCTGTTTGGTTCCATTCAGTTGGTGATAAAAAATACATGTCATATACAGTATATTCTCAATTATATAATAACTATACATCTACCTGTCATGTCTATTATCTATATGTATTTCTATCATCTATATCTACATATGCACGCATGTATGCATACATGTTATCTATGTATTTACCTATCTTCTTATATCTAATCTAGTAAATGCCTATAAAGAGTAGATATTAAAATACTAATGATGGTTATCCTAATAAGAAGTCATTTTCTTCCTAGGCACATGCTTCCAAATTTTCTATGAGTATTTTATGAATTGAAAAACAAAACAATACACATTACTTAAAAAGAATTTAAAGAGCCACTCTGGCACATTGCCTGAACAGGATATTTGGAGGATTTCTCCTCTGTACGTTAGAAGTGAGGCATCGGCAAGCTGCTGCTCAGAGATAAATTGCTGTCCGACGGCCCCAGCTGAGAGACGTGCCTGGGGAACAGCTGCTTCAATTATGACTTCACTTGGTGATGGATGAACGCTCGGTTGCTTTACAGATGTTGAAACGACTTGGGCCAAATGCAATTGCACTTAGGACTGTTTATCTCTCCTCATTCCACTCACAGAAGGTTCAGGAACTAGATAGCCCTGTGTGAGGCAGAAAGAATGACAGACACAGCTCCGCTCTTCTGCAAAGCTTGGCCACGTGCTCTTGGGGCACTGCATGCGTAGCTGGCAAGTGCACATGTGCAGAGGTACTACGGTGCACAGGCTCTTGGGCCTGGCCTGCCTGGTTCCTGCACCGCCTCGGCTTTGAGCTCTGCAGTGATAGCTTGTGGCTCTGCTCTAAACGTAAACAGAAAAAAATACAAAATCCGGTTTTGAGAAGGAATGGCCTCACTTCCGGAAGAGCCAGTGGTCTATAGGGAGGAAGTGCTGGGCAGCTGTTGATGGAGGAACCGTGGTGCTCCGGACACAAGGCAGGGACCCAGTGGTACCCACTGAACAGCTGAGTGATGGCTCTCTTTTTTGCGTGCGGCACCTCCTCACAAGTTCTGGGCATGTGTTTTGGAATTGAACCTTCTTAAAGAGCTTTTCTGGCTGCTTTTGAGGACCACAGTGACCCCAGAGAACAGGAGGAGGTGGCCAAAGAAGTTGACTGAGAGTAAATATTTACAAAGAACCGAGATAGACCAGGAAGAGAAAAGGTGACAGAATCCAGGATAAAACAATCAGGTTTATGGGGCATTTTGCGAACAGAGTTCTCTTACATTTTATGACCAGGATAAGACCTTACAGATTCCAGGTAGAAAACCTAGAAGAAAAACTGATGCAGCTGTAGAGACTTGCTCAGGTGTGAGGCTGAGCAGGTGAGGCATGGGCTTGCGGACCATGGTGGGGACTGAGGAACCCCGAGCAGGCCCAGGTACAAGGGCACAGCTCAACGGGGCTCACAGAGAAGCATAATATTTTGGAGATAAAGAAATCCACTAACAAAACGTGGTGGCCTGTTTCCCCCTCCAAGAAATGTCAAGTCCCAAACTGGGACCATGAAAATGAGCAGCATGAGCATCAGAGGGTGCAGGGCCACCATTAAGTGTCCCTTTGAGGCAGTATTGCCCATGGGATCAGAGAAAGCCTCCTCGGACCCCGACTCAACCCTTTCCTCACTGTGTTCATCCCTAAATTCTCTGAGCCTTGAACTTCTTGTCTGTGAAATGGGTAGCACTACTAGTCTCCTGGAGGGCAATGATATACCGCAATGCAGGACAATGTCTGCCACCAGGTGGTCAGGATGTGGCAGCCAGAAACACATAGGAAGCGCTTGTCCCGTGTGCAATAGAAGCAGGTTACAGAGACTCCCCATCATTCCCGGCACCACATGAAATACCCCTTCGCTTCTAACCTTGCTCCCACCACCTGCCGCTTCTGCCTGACTCCTGCATGTTGATTCAGTTTCCATGCTTAGCTCTACTCCTGCCGGTTGGACCACTGATCCTGGTTTTCCAGGTACTACCCAGGGTCTGGCCCAGTTGTTCGACATCCAACACTACCACCCAGGAAGGTGGGGGTAAGATTTGCATAGTGAAAATAAGGCTTGATAGCAATGTGTGAGGAAAAAGTATAAACGTTATAGTAACCATAAGATCCACGTGGTCAGCCGTGAGCCTGGGAGATTTTTGGCAACAGAAAGTTCCACCTATGAGAATTTACTACATACTATTGAACTTAAAAACATGAGTTAACGTAATGTTTCAACAGTTGTTATAAAAGGGTTAAACAGACAACGTTTTACAAAGTAGAAAATCACTCACTTGAAGACACACCGCCAGCAAGTTAGAACCGGAATGGGTCACAGGGCTTTACTTCTGCTGGGAGTCCAGCTCTGCTCAGCCCAGTCGATGTTTTATGTTAGTCTCCAAGGTGGGCATTCTAGAAACATATGGAAGCAGTAAAATGTATCCTAAAAGCACGAGAGCTGCAGGCCCAAGCTTTCATGTTTTAGGCGAGTCTTTTTCTACCCAGAGGCCAGTCACACAGATTTCACGTTATGGTTCTGCACCAGTGGGCAGATCTCCCCCTTCTGACCTGCAGCTGAGCCCTTTCAGGGTCCTGGCTTTTGTGGGAAGACCCCAGCTCCCCTCTCAGGTAGCACATGCCACAGTCTGCCCTCCATCCATACCTGAGTGGCAGAGCTCCCAGGCATGCCAAGACTACCCACACCCTGGGGAGGCCCCAACCACAACCACAGGCTCAGTGCTTCCGATTTTAGTTCTGTCTCCATGGCTGGCACCTGTGGGTTTCATGGTTTTGTACACAAGCTCAAGTCAAGTCATTGCAAGTCCTTTTCACTACATTTACAGTTTCTGTTGCATTGGAAGCAATCTTTGGAGGAGAATGTTTTGCATATTGTCAGGCTTTGAGTACTGGCATGGAAGGTGAGGCGAGGGTATTTGCTTACTGAGTGCTGGCTGAGAGTTGGCAGCCACCTGTCTCCAGCCTTCTGAAGTGATGACATTTCCATTCTGTGAGGTGAGAGGCTCACAGCACCTCAGGGACATGCCCACAACCTTGTTTCTTTGTTTGGAGAAGTCCAACAATCTCACCTTCGTCTCATTACCTCCCATCATCGTTTCCAAAAACCTGCTGCCCCTGCCCCCGTCCCGGTCTCTTGCAGATGTTAGAGAACAGCCCTGTCACCTGCTCACTCACCATCCCAGGAACTCGGCAGTCACTGGTGTGCTTCTCTCCCCACTACTTGAAAGGCAGCACGTTCTGCCCTCTCAGAATGCCTTCTACTTTTACTCTCCTCCCCTCTTCCCTTGCTTGTACCAGTCTGGGCTCAAATGGTTCTTGCTTGGGAACACCGAACAGTGATGCCACACTCCTAGGATCTCACTGGTCTGCGGGAGCAGGGTCTAAGGAGAGGTAGGATGATGCTCTCTTTATAGTCCCAAGAGGGCTAGTTTTTACTGAAAGCAAGAGTAACAGAAGAGAGAGGGGCTGGTTCTTCCCATCAAGGGTCATAGGACAGATAAATCTCTCAAACCCAGAATTCCAGGACCTCGGATATCTTGATCCAAAGAATTCCTCTATGGACAGCATCTGAGAACTCCTAAATAAAAAGTGGTATGACTCTTGTCTGCTTTCTTTTACTGAACATTTATCACATTTATCATGATGGTGGGCAGATCAACACATGCTCCTGGCATGAAGGACATGCATGTTAATATCTTCAGAGTTTAATGATGAAGCATCCACTTGATGTCAGGTGTGTGTGCTCTGGTGGAGGGCATAGTCATCTGTGCATTACCACATACTGTAAAGGACTTATTTTTCCCTGTAATTTATAGAGAGCCTGAACCATGTCATTTCGACTCAGGTCAATCTGTAATTGCACATCTTGGTGACGATAAAGAGCAGTGACCTGTAGGCATCTGACATTTCTGCCGTGGTGGCTTGAGCTACACCATGCTGAGTTCAGCATGCTTGGGCCTTTCTGACACCTCCCCTCGAAGCTGATGACCCAGACATGCCTCTGGAAGGACTAACTTCCAAAAGATCCTTTGCTGGGATCTGACCCATGTTTTATTAATTCATAGTTAGATTTATTTAGTGCTGGCTGAACTTATTTCTGGTCTATGGGTTTGTATTCTTTTTCATTGTTAAACATGCTCCCTGCAAGTGTAAAATGTTTAATTTGGTCTGTTCTATATGTTACACAGTGGCAAGGAAGACCAACACACTCAAGAATGTCATGGTCAAAAGGCCACAGTGTATAGTGGACAGATCATATTTTTACATAGTGGGTCTGATTTTCTCCAGGAGTTTGGATGGTGTTCTTACAAGTAACATCCTCTACTGATGCTCAGAGCCGATGGTGACCAGCAATGCTCCAGAGTCCCCTAATAGGCACAGGAACCACTTCCGTGGGCCTGGGCGGGGCCAAAGATGCTGCATTTCTGACAGGCTTGCAGGTGACCCTGATGACTGAACAGCAAGAACTGAAGCCACCACATTAACACACCAGCTGTCCAACTCATCACAATTAACTTTATTCCACAGCATGTTTAAGGGAATGTTATTCTCAGGAAGATGTTTAGGATTAAAATAATTAAAAAAACTGGAAAGTACACACATTTATGTATCTCTTCTTTTCATTAAATATATATCTGTTTGGCAAAAAAATGTTAGACTCTTTTGTACAAAAACAAAGCAAAAAAAAAAACAAAACAAAAAACAACCAACCAACCAACCAACCAACCCCAAACCCTTGCAGACTGTCAACACCTGTAATAATTACAATGATGTAAACTTGGACATTTGACACCTTGACCATCTTGTGGAACCTGTGTTGCAGCAGAAGCACCCCCTGCCCCCACCCAGGAGAAGGTAACGTTGGACCTTTAGCTTGAAACCACCTGTTGCAGAGGCCGGTAGGTCTTGGATATTATATTAGAGATGGAGCATGACGACTGAGTGTACCTTTTGTGCTTTCAGCTAAGGGGCTGGGAGGGTGTGTGAGCGTGAGGAAGGCAGGTGCGGGCTGGGGCAGGGGGAGGAGGAAACCCAAGACTAGCTGGAGAGGAAAGGAGGCTGTTCAGGGTCACAGTGCAGGCATGAAGTGGGCATGGGACCTGTGGACTGTGTCTGGGGACCCAAGGCTGGCAAGAACTAGCACAAGGCAGCAACTGCTGCTCTTGGGACCAGGAAGGAACAGGGCAAGGCCAAGGCCAGAATGGAGGAGAGAGTGGATTTGAAAGAAAATTTCAGTTCACATGGAACTGGTGGTGTGAGCTGACTCCAGGGAGAAGGGGAATGAGGAAGTGGTGTTTGTTCTTGTAGTTAGGCTGTTTCTTCCAGACGCCAGCTGAGCTTGGGGCTCTCCCTTGGTCTGGCGGCTGGTTGGGGGCAGCCTGGTGCTGCTGGCTTTCACACGCCAGTAAGGGAGGACATGCCAGTGGGGGAGCAGGATGGGAGGGCCCTTTGGCTCTTGCCAGTGGTGGGTTTTGCTCTTGTCCCACCAGGAGACTGCAGCGATGGGAAGTGACCTAAAGCAGTGGCATCTAGAAACAGAATCAGGGCGGTAAGCCAGATGTCAGGTAGGGGCAGAAAAGTGGCGGGACTAGAGGCGAGGCCCGAGGAAGTGTTGACACACAGCTTCCCTTTACAAGAGGATTCCAAGGCGCTGGCGTGTTTTCCTTCTCCTCTCCTGCTCGCTAGATTTTCCAGTTTCAGAGGGGTGGCTTTGAGGCTGGCCACTTCAGTTACAGTCATAGACGAAGTCATAGTTGCTGGGCTCCTTGGGGATGGGTGGGGGGGCGTCGGGGATCTGAATGTTTTCCAGGTCCAGGAGGCGGAGCTTGATCTCCATGCTGAGCAGGGTGTCCAAGTCATTCCGTGTCAGCTCGCTCATCATGTCCTTCCCCAGCAGCGCGTTCAGCCCATCCGTCCAGATACAGTACTGGTGGGAAAGGAGGTGACAGGGATCACTACTGATGACACTTTAAAGAGTGTCAACATAAGACTGCTACAAATCTGAGGTCACAGTGATGAGATGGAACCCTCCGTGATGAATGTTGATGGCACTGCTCCTTAAGCCGAGAGGGGGCGCCATGGGCGTGTTACAAGGCCAAGTCTATCTGCTGCAGCCCTGACCTGTGGGGTTTCACTTCTGCCCTGGCTCCGGGAGCTGGGCCAGAGCTTTGAACCCATCTAACGTTAGCTGAGTGCTTAGGGCTTTCTGGAGGTATTAGTGTCCTCATGAATATTCTATATAGATTCTGAACACACCTAAGCATTCATTGCTTTATAAATAACTTTAATAAAAATAAATACCTAGGTCCTACTCCAGAAATCACTTTGTTATAGATCTTGGGGAAGGAAACTTGATGGAACCGGAGAGCACTATGCTAAGTGAAATAAGCCAGGTGGTGAAAGACAAATACCACATGATCTCACCTATCAGAGGAAACTAATGAACAAATGAGCAAAACAGAACTAGAGGCAGGGAAATAAGGAATAGACTGACAGTGACCAGAGGGGAGGGGGGAGAGAGAGAAGGGTGGAAAGAAGGGGCAGGGTCTGGTCAAAGAACAAGTATAAATGACCCATGGACACGGACAACAGCGTAGGAATTGACTGTGGGGGCGGGGTGGAGTGGTGAGCTGGGCAGAGGAGGGCAAAGGGGGGACACCTGGCACAACTATAATAGAACAACCAAGAAAAGCTCCCAGCTATCTGTGCGGTGCCTCCAGGTATGCATACCACAGAACTCTCTGCTCCCTCAGGCCCTTTGCGGGTCTGACACTGTCTCATTGTGATTCCCCAAGTCCGAGGATTATAGCTCCTCCGTGCAGCCTTCCCAGCGCTGGCGAGCTTCCTAATACAGATTAATTTAACCCGCGGGAACACTTCTGTGGCGCTTTTCTTTTGAGAGGCAGCAGGCTTAGAACATTTTATTTAAAAAGGACATCAACCAATAAATAACAACTCTGTGGTACTGAATCTGAGTTGGAAGTTATCAGTATAAATGTATGATGCATTTTGTCTTTCTAAAGAATCATAACTTGTAGCTCTGTCCACAAAAAGGCCTGAAAGTAATGACCAACCAAGCAGAAAGGAGCATGCCCAATGCCCAGATTCTGGTTGCTAAACTAAAGGGAGCCAAAGCTCCAAAAAGAAAAGGCAGGCAACATACGAGACGAGCCTGGAATATTGTGTCATACCAGAATGACTCAAAATTATCAAAGACATCCGGGTCATGTCAGCAGGACTCAGAAGCCAACAAAAGGGCGTTCCCAGTTTCTCTAGGTAGGGACACTGATGGCGACAATAACAGCAACCTGTGTTTAAATGTTTAAATTTAAAGATATGTTTAGATCCATTATTTCATAATGATACTCAAACACCCAAACACCTCGTTAGTCTCCTTTGGAAGATGCTCATTATTTTGAAGGTAAAAGAAATCAAGTAGGTATCCTACCTGTCATATCTACATTGAACAGCCTCAGGGTAACCAAATGGTCCATAAGGCCATTTTCTCTTTATGTAACTATCCCGCTTAAAATGAAGAAGAAAGGACGGATTTGGGATATCAATCTTTTGCAACCTCTAATGGATCCAGGGATTGAGGCAATAATAGTCATCAATGGCTGCTAACATTCCCTGAAAGAGAGATAACCAGACACCGTGGAAGAACACAAGTCCATGCTGCCCAGAGTTGAGCCTGAGTTTAATTAATCATCTAACTATGACTTAACAGGAAACAGAGAAGGATAAGCATGTGACATGGCCTTCTGGGCTGTAGCAGGGAGAATAACACCCCCCTTTCCAAGAGGACCCTGTCCTAACCTTAGAACCCATGAGTGTGCTGGGTTCCATGGCAAAGGGAATAAAGGCTTCTAGTGAGCTCATCTTGAAGTAGTGAGATTATCTAGGACTGTCCATGGGGGCCTAATGTAATCACAAGGGTCCTTAAAAGCAGCAGAGGGAAAAGGAATAGGAGTCAGAGAGAGAAGTGACAGGCAGAGGGAGATCTGACTATGGAAGAAGGTGTGAGGATTTGACCCAATATTGCTATTCATGGGAATGCAGGCAGTGTCTAGGAATGGAAAGGGCGAGAAAACAGATGTTCCCAAGAGTCTACGGAAAGGAATTCAGCTCTTCTGATAACCTTAAATTTAGCCAAGAAAGACCTGCTCTGACCTCCAGAATTGTAAAACAATAAACTTACATTGTTTTAAGCCTCTGAGTATGTGGCAATTTGTTACAGCAGCCACAGTAAACTAATACACAGAATTATAATAAACGAAATCTAGACTATTGGCAATGTTACCAGACAGATGACCTGTTTTTTTTTTTTAATGAATAAATTTCAATTAAAAAGAGCACATGCACATGCTCACAAGAAACTGCGGGGCGCAGAGGGAGAGAGAACCTATAGGTGCAAGCACGCTTAAGAAACTTGTTAACCAATTGCCTTGTATGAGTGTTATTTGGATTTTGATCTGAACAGAGTAGAGAAGGGAAGCACAAATGAGTTAGTTGGAGAAATCTGAAAACTGACTGTATACGGTGGTGGCATTAGAGCATTAGAAAATTGGGTGTGGCAATAGTATTGTAGTTAGGTTTCAAAATGGACTGTTTCTTATTTATAGATGCGCACAGGAATACTTACTAATAAAACGGTATGGGATCTGGACTGGTTTAGAAACTAATCTGGGGATGCAGCTGGGTATGGGGGCTAGAGATGAAGCCAGGCTGGCTGCGAGTAGGCAACTGCTGAGGCTGGGTGATGGGAACAGCAGGACACCCTGAGTCCAGGTCCTGCTTTCTTCTCTCTTCCTAGCCTCACAGTGCAGGAGCCAAAGAGAAGGGGTTTCTGGAGCAAAAGCCCCACGTTTCAAATCCCAGCTCTGCCACTTCCTTCTTGTTTGACCTTGGACAAGTGTCCTAACATCCCTGTGCCTCATTTCCCTCCTTAATAAAACGGGGATTCTACTAGTTTGTTCCTTTGGGGTTTTAGATGAGAAGTAAGTGAGCTGAAGTACGTAAAGCATTGAACAGTTATAATTACTGTTATGTTTACTATTGTTTACTATTGTTGTACTCCATTCTTGGAAGTGTCTCTCTCCACATTTGATAAATGAGGACGTCTGCAGTAAGACTTTCTGTTTTGGGAGTGATGACACCAATCAAATGAGGTAACGGACGTGAAAGTGGCCTAAAGCAATTAAAAGTGCTCACAAGCACACAGCATTTTCTCCCCAGTGCGTCACAAAGGGCAGACGGGAATGCAGCTGTGACAGTCCCAGAACACTTATTGCTATCTGGATTTAACATGCACTGGGGAAAACAGCCTCGCCTGGATTTAAACGACATCCCCAGTTCCACTATTTTAGGTGGTTTCTTCTGCAGCTGTATACATCTTGAATATGCCAGCCTGTGTGCAACCAAAATTTTATTTCAAAAGAGAAACAGCAGAACAGAGTCTATTTTCAGGAAGATGAAGACAAAGTCATACCCTCCTGCAAACGAAATGTCAAGTAACACAGAATTATATTTAAACACCATTCTAAATGCAGGATTTGCATCTAATCTTTCCTCTTTCTTTGGGATGTACAATTTTATTCAAAAGCTTCAAACCAGCGTAAACCAGATACTGAACATCTTCTAAATGAGCTAAGTCTCCAAGGGGAAATGGGGAACAAAAATCATGTTTTAGTAAAATGTTCCCTTCCTTTCTGAAAGATGTTATGCAACCACTCACAAAAATAAGAGTTTCAAGTGTGATGTTGGATGCTGGTTTACAAGATAAAAAGTTAAATCAACCATAGCCGCTACTTTATCTAATAAATGCATTTTCCTAGCTTTATGCTAAATATTTTAAATATAGCTGACAGCGTGCCTCAAGAAGAGAAACAAATTATACATATAACAAGATGTCAAAAAGGAATAAAAGCATCTCAAAAATAAAACCCAACACCAGAGACAGCCCTGAACTTCTCAAAGTAATTTAAAGAAACATGGTAGAAAACCTACTCTGTCAAATGTCTTTTTAAAAAAATTTTTACTTTTCAATTCCAGTTTACATTCAATATTATTTTATGTTAGTTTCAGGTATATAAAATATTTTAAAGAATAGGGACAAGTTTGTCTTGGGGCAATCAGGATTAAAAACTAAATATTCAATGGCACTTCCAAAGCTGTAACCAGGGCTGCTTCTTCCTCTGCGTTAAGGATTATGCATTTGCTGACTCTTAAGCCTCTATACATTCTTTTTCTTTATCGTGGACTATTAAATGAGCTAGTGAGAAGTTGGCAGTTTTCCCATTCCTTTCCAAGTCAACAAGATGTTCCTTTGTTCCTGATTTTTCTCAGGCAGGCTTTTTCTTTTTAAATGAAATTTCTGTGTTTCTAACATTTTTCTCCTGCTTGTTTTTCTAGAGAAAATGTGACCTTCTCTCATATGTTAACTCCCCCTGAGACCCTTACCTCGTGCTTGTCAGGAGCAATGAAGTTCAGTTGGCAGTTTGAGTCATACAAGATGGAGAAAGCCAGTTCAAGCACCTCCTACGAGAGATCAGAACAAATACCCTGTTCAGGGAAGCTGGCACGTTGGTTTTGCAGTTACAAAGGGCTGCAGATTGAATGTGGAGGAGGCTCACAGTGTGTCCAGAGAAGCAGCAGGCCAGTGAAGTGTCCAAGGCCACAGAGCTCAGAGCTGTGCCTCTCTCTTCTTCAGCGTCCCCCTCTGGGAGACCATGACAAGCTGTAAACTCCTTCCCAATCAGCAGCATCAAGGGCAGCTCTATCTTTGATCAACCCCAAACAGAAGGATGTTCATAGGAATATACATTCCCTAACACACAGTAGGTAATGAGATTTTGGGTGAGCCCATTATCTTTAGGTTACATGTCCAACCCTTGATCTCTAAACTACCGCAGAGCAAAGGCTGCACAAACTCTAGATTTTATACTATAGCAGCTCAGGGAGAAACATGGGCTCGATGTCGGAATACCTGGGTTCATCCATTGGTGAGCATCTACTGAGTGCAAATAGAATGAGCCACACACAAAGGACCAAGGACTAAGTGACACTATCATTCCATTGTAGTTGAGTGACCTTGGTTGAAACACTCTGTCACGTCTAATATTTGTGTCAGAATGCACTTCTCAAACTGTCTGCACTGTGCAATGTTGGGTATAATGATTATTCTACTGGTCTATTCTAGCCGTCAGCAGGATACAGCCTTTAGAAGACAAGAATGATCACACATTTCAACATCCTAGTGCCTCCTAATCTGCAGGGGAAGGGTCAAGTGTATCCACATTGGTATTCTGCATTGTTACGATCCATGAGGTAGCCTGCCTTCCTTCTTTGTGTCTTTATCCAGCACTGCTCACAAACATTCCCCCACCCTGCCTGGGAGCTGCACCCTCAGTAAGCGGCCACGAGGCATCCACCACTAGGGGGCAGCTTTCTCCCCATCATCCTCTGCCTTAAATGCTATCAGAGGACTTGCTGTGGGCCAGGGTCACAGAAAGAGGACGCATGGCAGAAAGAGGTCAATGCCTCCAGGATTCAGAATTTCAGGTGGGTTAGAGAATTCGCCCAGAGGGAACTCAAAAGGCTCAGTGTCAGCTGGCCGTCTCTTCTGACACCATCAACCATCAGGCTGTGTGGCTTTTTGGGGGGAGTTGGTCGGAGTCTGGCTCACATCCAGCGGTCCTCTCGTTAAGAGGATACAGTGTGTGTCCGAGCTCAGACCTACCAGCATCTCACACTCTTATGGCCTCCTCGCCTGCTGGGAACAGAAACAAGGGAAGGGAAGGAGGCGAGTCATAGACTGGGAGCTATTCCACAAAACTACCCTTCTCTTCATGTTTTGTTTTTCTCCCTTAGGCCTCCATGCAGGCCTGCCCAGCGAAGACTGATAATATTAGAAAGGACCTCACCAAAACAAACAAACGAGAATAATTTTTCCATTAAGGTTGATGTGTCTCTCGGGTCTTTTAGTGTATAATAAAAACGGTTATGGGTTTTACTAGTGGTACCAAAACTTGGTATCATCCTCTTAAAAATATCAGCAAGGCAATCCATATCAAGAACAAGGAATCCCACTCCTGGGGCTATTTCTAAAAAAATTGAAAAGTAAGCAAAGGACATAGTATGTGATACTAAATACCTGTCTTCCCTTCATTGCGTAAACCATTAAAGAAATCGCAAATTAGCAACCCAGAGAAATATGTTCAGCCAGCTATTCAATATGACTCTTATGAAGATTTGATTGGAAGTGAAGCAAAACAGCAGGAGAAATGAACATTCTTGACATTTGATCACAATTATGAATGATGTCTACCTGTGGACAGAGACTGGAAGTGAAATGTGAAATGGAAATAATTATAGTAAGGTTCTACAATCACAGGTAATTATTTTCTCCTTTCAAAAAACTTAAAACATTTTTTTCAATAAAATTCTAAGCTCTAATCTCACATATTCGTGAAAGTTGTTTTTAGATTAGGAACACTATATAAACGATGACTTCTTTGTTACTTACTATCATTCGTTAGGGAAACTGACTCAAGCCTGAGAGACTGGAGAGATAGGGAAGGACAGGCCCCTGACCTAGAACAACCAGTCTGGAAGTTACCTCTAGCAGTACTAGGGGACCCTCAGAGGTCAACGGGAAAAGGTGAAGTTCATGACCTGATTTCTGGGCTGACACTGGGGAACAGCTGCTTTGCGTTGCTAATGACACCCGGGGTGAACACTGCCCAAGCCCAGACTCAACTTCTTGACTTGGTGCTGAAGTCGCTGGAGACCAGGGTGTCAGTGTGGCTGTCCTTGTGACACTTTGTCTTCTGCAGGGGCAGGGACAAGGAAAAGGAGGGGCATGCAAACTTGGGGCTTTGTCCTTCTGAGGCATGTACCAGTGGAGACATGAAGGAGGAGCACTGTCCTGACCTAGATTCCTGACGAACACAGGCAGGAAATGGGAAATTCGTGAGCACGTCAATCCGCACTTTAATTTCACCCAAGCTGCCTGGGAGGGGTGGGGGGAATTAATTCTCTGAGCTGCATGCCTGTTTGAAAGGCTGCTATCACTTATAATGAGTTTTATTGATGTCTCTGGCTTGTTGTCATTGAGTCGTTGGTGGAGGTCAGCTCTTCAGTACTTGGAGCAGGGAGGCTGCAGAGCTGGGTGTGATTACACCTCCCAGGCCAACGCTCCAGAAGCTGCCGCCTGTCGGAGCTGTCTGGGAGGGACAGAGGCACCAGGAGGTGTGGCAGTAAGCTGTGATGGATCTGGGGCAGTGTCACCCTTAGGGGCTTCTTGTCACACACAATGCTCACTTAGACATCTGAGGTTCTGGGGCATTGCTACTGGCCACCTAAGGTCTTTTATTCCCTGTGGATTTAATTCAGTGAAAAATTATGTCCATCTTCATCCTCTGTTCCACTAATTCACAAATCCCACCTCACCGTGTGGAAGTCCAGGACGGGTAAGTTCTGGGGACAGAGGAGGCAGGAGGACCTTGAAGACTCCCCTTGGCCCAGGACCTCTGACCTGGTACTCCACCCTCTGGCCCTGGGACCAGAGACAAATCACACTGGGTGAGGGGATGCTCAGAGAAATTCCGGACACGATGGCACCTTGGTTTTGGGACTGTCATCTTTCAGGGGCCAAATGATGGACTGAATGAATACTGGAGTAGGGTTGTATATAACATATTTTCAGCATACAGCATTAGCTGCCATTCCTTATATTGTTTTGGGGTGACTTGCTTCATTTGGCCATTTTGGTCTGCAATCAATGACTATGTTGGTTCTCCCCTCTCTGTCCAGGTCATTTTGAGGGCAAATCATTTTGATTAAAGACACAGGATAGTGTGTGTGTGCGCATGTGCTATATGGCCTTAGAAATGGGAGGAGATTTCACTGATGGTGCATTACTGCTTGTCTCTGGACCTACGGATTTGAAATTCACTCAGTCATGTAGTGTATAATAACAGTCAGTAATGCCTTCCTCAGGCAACTCTGTCTGGCCCCAGTCCAACGCATGCTCTTCTCTCTGTCCCCATCAACCCTGCACTCTGAATTCATCGCTTCTCAATCAGAGACTGCTCTGTGCCATTTTACAAATTCTCTCCCCTCCTAAAAAGTCTTCCCCTCACTTCTCCACCTGGTCAATTCCTTTTTAAAACCGATCTTGGATCCGGTTTTCTCCAGGAGTCTTTCTCGAGTCTCCCAGGCTCACCCTGAGTTTAAGTCTTCTGCAGAAATAGGCAACATTGGGCTGTAATTGCATGTTGACACAGAAGTCTTGTCTCTGCCAGACACCCAGGGCCAGAGGCCAGGTTGTATTTATCTTTGGATTCTCAGCGCCAGGCACAGGCCTGGTATAAAGAACATACTCAATACAGTTGCTGAATGAAGGACAAATGAAGTAAATGTGGATAAAAGGCCTTTGGGTTAAGACCAGGGTTTCAAGCTGATGCTAGAACATCAGCTTCTAGTATAATCCACTTCTTGTTTCAGGTTCATGGATCACACTAGAAAAATAGAAGCTGGATTCTGGGACATGGTGGATGGAAGCTTGTCTTACATCAAATATGCTTGTACCCGAATCAGTGAGATGCATTGAGATCTCTCTTCCGCAGATGATGTTTTGACTGTTTAACTGTAAGCCCCAAATTGGGTGGGATAAACTACAGGAAGGCCCATTTTCAAAAACTCAGCAACAAATCAACCTGATCCATCACTACGTTCGACTTTTGAGTCCTTAATCCTTAAACATCCAATTCTTCCAACGGCATTTCCACTCACCCACAACAGTTCGAGTCTCACTGAGACTTGCCCACTCTCACTGCGAAGAAGCTAAGTGCTGTTTGTGTCCTGAGAAACCCGTCTGCAGCACTGACCTGCTGACCATGTCGGACTCTGAGCTGCAGAAGGACAGGCCACGTCGGTCCCATTCACACTCCAGGCCCAGAGCTCCCTGTCTCCCAGCAGCGCTGGTGCTGACTGAACGGATGACTGAACACATGCCTCTGTCTCAAGGAACCAGATCAGTTTTTTATTTTGTTCCTTTTTCTATTTTCTGGGCCTTAGACAGGGCCTGGGCTATCAGATGTTGAATGAGTGAGAAGCGTCAGTCACCAATATTTCGCTACTAACAAAGCGTCTCTCTTATGGATGCTAATGTCTCAGTTGGCCTTGCTTGTGTTTAGGCTGAGAGTCTCGTGGCACAAAGTGTCAGAACCTTCTGTCCAGCTGGAAACACTGTCTGAAGAGCCAGCAACATACCTCGGTTGCTGCCTGCTACTGTGCACTGACATACCCCCTAGGGACACATTTTGGTCAACTCTCCTTTCAGGCTGCAGGTCTCTCCTTTCCTACCCAGAAGTCCTAGAGGTATAGAGGTGAGACCTCTGGAATATTGGAAGGGGTGTGGGTGTGTGCGGTTGAGGAAGTACATTTTTAGGACTGTGGGTTTCCTTTCTCCCTTTTGATGTTTAGCCTAATGAACCAGGTGTATGAACATTATTAGCATTATAAAGACAAACAATTTTCACGTGTATGCAAATGAAAGAGGCAGGCTGGTAGAGATACTGCCTCTCTTAGCCTGTAAGGCATCCAGGAAGAGCTTTGGGTGGCTGGACATGTGGGCCAGTGAATCCCAGGAAGTAGCTTCCATTTGCAATCCTGTCTATATGTTTATAGCAGTGTGCTCCATTTGTCCATCCATCCATCCATCATCCATCCATTCATCCATCCATCCTTCATCCATCTATCTATCCAGCCATCCATCCTCTACCCAATTTTCTATGAGTGCCATGGCAATAAAAAGGCGGCAGGAAAATTTCATTTACTTGTTTGTTTTGTTGATCTCTTCTAGGAGCAGAGGAGTCTGATACAAGAAGGCTCAATCTACCCACACATGTCATATGCTCATATGAGATCATCTCCACTCCTGTTTTGATATTGGTGACTGTGTCTTCTCTCATTTCTTCTTGTTCAGTCAGGCTAGAAGCTTATCAGTTTTATTCATCTTTTCCATGAACCAAGTTTTGGTTTTGCTGATTTTCTCTACTATTTTTCTTTATATCAATTTCAGTGATTTGTACTTTAATTATGCATTATTTCTTTTTTTCTGCATGCTTTTGGCTTAACTTGTTGTACTTTATCTAGTTTCCTCAGGTGAAAACTTTATTGATTTTTAGATCTTTCTTGTTTTCTACTATATAAATTTAATGCTACAAATTTCCCCCTAAACACTGCTTTTGCCCTATCCCACATATTTTGATAAGTTACCTTTTCATTTTAATTAGTTTAAAACATTTTGTAATTTCTTTTAAGACTTCTTTTTGAGCTAAGAATTATTTAGAAGTGTATTATTAAATTTCTAAATATTTGAAAGAACTTTATAGCTATCTTTCTGTTACTGGTTTATTTAATTCTGTGATCTGAGAAAACTACTTTGTATGTTTATTATTCTATTAATTGTGTTATCATGTATTTCATGGCCTAGAATGTGGTCTATATTGGTGAACATTTCCTGTGAGCTTAAGAAGAATGTGTATTCTGCTGTTGGGTGGATCTTCTATTGTTAATTAGATCAAGTTGATTGATGCTGCTGTTCAGGTCATCAATATCCTTATTGATTTTCTGCCTGTTTGATCTGTCAATTACTGGCAGAGGGGTATTGAAGCCTCTAGAATAATAATGGATCTGTGAATTTCTCCTTTCAGTTCTATTAGTTTTTGCCTTATATATTTTGATATTGTTGTCCATTCTATTTTTTTTCTAACCTCTCTTAGTCTTTTTATTTAAAGTTCTTTTTTTTTTTTAATATATTTT